>JARKHS020034307.1:0-48664 GCA_030143305.2 Amblyomma americanum | reverse complement strand
ATCACAGCATATAAGTCGCCCCTCGTCATCTATGCAATAAGACATGGCTGTCACCTCTAGCGTGTTCGCCAGGAATAGCATACAACCTCCGGATAAGCCTCTCGCGTGGCTAACAATAATGCTGTATTCCGACAAAAAAGGCTCAAGAGCAGCTGCTGTCTCTTCATCAGAGGACAACTTTGTTTCCTGGATAGCGGCTACACACACACTCCATTTCTTTAAGAGATGCCGTACCTGCTGTTGCCTCCTATGATTACGCATACCCCTAACGTTAAGGGTAGCGACTTGATATGCTGCGACGCTCGCCATTTTGGTGCCAGTCTTAACAAACGCCATCCCCTGGAATGTGGTGGCCCGCCGCCAAATTGGCGGCCTCTCGGGCAGACATCGCCCTCCTCTTTAACACCACCCTTCCCGTGGCCTCTACACATTGTGCCTTCTGGTCAGCGCCATCGATACACACCTCGTCAGCATCTGCAGGACGTTTCAAAGGTGCGGTGCTGTCCATGTCTTCCTCTGAGACAGCCAAGGCCTCGGCCCACGAACCCGAGGGGAGCACATCACTCGCTGCCACACTGACAGCCGACAGAGAACCTGACACGCCAGAGATCAACGCCACACACGTCTCACCGTTACCCTCCAACGACGAAGCAGAATCAGCATCAGAGGAGGATCGGCGAGCATTCACTGGCTGTATCGCCTCGACTGACTCCACAGGAGGCATATCCGGACGTTGACCTGTGGCAACTAGGTGTTCCTGTGCAGCAAGCACAGCAGTCTCTGTAACACTCACGGGGGGGCCCGGGTCCGGCGGTTTTCGTCCTGGAGGCGTGGATGCTAGATGGCCAGTCGCTTCATATTCCGTGTTGTTTTGAGGTGTTGAAGTCTTCTGTTCCCCATCTATTCGATGCTCATGACTTAGTTCTCCGGTCACGTCCACAACCTCAGACACATCCATAATGTGTTCTGATGCCACGTCATCTTCCCGTGACCACTGGCCTTGACGCAGCCTGTCAGCGTAACTCAAGACACAGCTCTCCGCAGTATGGCCAAAGCGTCGGCACTGAGTGCATCCAGGCGTGCGACACTGGCGCCGGACATGTCCAACCCGGCTACATCGGAGGCACAGTGGAGGTCTCCCTGGGATAAGGACTAATGCCTGCACTCCATAAACATTAAGTGTGTGTGGAATGGTGCTAGCTGACACTCCATCCTTGAGTGTGAGGGAGAGTTCACGGTTCGCCGTTTCCATATGCTCCATCCCTGGGCACCGCCACTTTTCATGCTCCACAGACTGGACCGTGCCATAAGGCTCTAATGCTTCCACAATCCTCCGGTGTTCCATATAGCGGGGAAGCCAAAGGAGCTTAACCTTGACGTTCTTAGTATCCGGGTCAAACACCATGCACCGCAGTCCTTTGACAGGAAACTCCGCTTTGTTAACAAGCTTCTGTTTGGAAGAACTACTCTCGCAGGTAACCATCCACACGTGGCTCATTTGGTATTGACCAATGCACAAAATTTCCCGGAGATCCAATATCTGTGCGAGTGCGTCACGGAAGTCAGGTGCTCGGTACGGGCGACCCTTAAGGTCAGCATGCAGGAAAACGGTATTAAGGACAACGTTACCGGTTGGCAATCGGGGAAGGACAACTTTGTACGAGTCCGTAGTGTCCTGAGACGTCGGTAGACCTCGGCCAACGGCCGATGCGCTGTTTCCAGCATGGAGCATGCTGAAGCACAGCCGCTCAGAACGGCTTCTTCCTTCCAACACGGAATCGGTTCTACGTCGCAAATATGGATTTTCTTGATTTTTCTGTGCCTACACTAATATATGACGCCGGAGAGTGCGGAAAGGCGCCGAACCAGACGGATATGCCTCCCAAACACCCTCCAATGTCTCCAGAATAATATTCAAAATAATTGTGTACTTAACATCTTAACCACACATCAGTGACACAAGCAGCAACACCGCGCTCAAGGCATTCGCCTACCGCACTTAGGTCAACAAAGTGTGCGCCCTTCTGAATTTTTTGCATATCTTGCTAACGCCGGCTGTGTACACTGCAGTCGGGATTTTTTCCCCCAAATTCTCGAAATTCATATGGAAAACGCGACGGCTGAGGCCATATAGCTTGCGGCGATGCTAATCAGAATAAGCTGAAAATTGCGTATAAACCCTTCGCTTGGAAACGATCGAGTAAACTAGACCATCTGCACCACACATATCATTCGCTTAAGAGACATTCGTCATTGAAAATACGTGTTCCTGGCAAGCAGTTTATTCATTCCACTTAAAATGAGTGCGCTGCAGGCTGTCCCGTATTGCGCGTGTGCTGTGCACGGAGTCTCACGGACAAAGAATGAATTTTCTTGATTACCAATTAGCGCGCGCACACGCGTATGTATAATCGACCCATTTCCTATGGTTCGCGCCAGCCCGCATTGTTTACATATCGGGATTTGTGAGAGATTTTTAAAGAACAAACGCGCATATATATTATAGTTCGATCTTTCGATCGATTTGCCTAAGATTTTTGTGTAAATCCAATAACTGCCCCAAGCAAATCCTCATGGATTATCACCCACAAATTTCGTGGGTGATAATAAATGCACTGGAATGGTGGAGAATTGGTGGCAAACAATGACCGATATCGTTCTGCCTATTGAAGTGGCGTTGCCAATCCTGGAGAAATACTACACAACGAGGGGCCATTAATGGAAATGTAACAGAGTGGCACTGCCTATATAGGGAAAATAGTGACCATCCAGTGGCCATTATTGGGAATGTAACTGAGTGGCAAAGCCATTATGGGGGACATAGTGGCCAACTGGGGCCATTATTGGAAATGTAAGTGAGTGGCAATGCCCATATCGGGAAAATACTGCCCAGCTTGGGCCATTGCTGGCGATGTAACTAAGCGGCACTGCCAATATCGGGGACACATAGAACATGTGGGGCCATCATTGGAACTGTCGGAAAGAGGCATTGCCTATATTGGGGTAATAGTGGTGATGGTGGTCCTATGTAGGACCACCATTTGCCATCACAATCCCAATATTGGGCCAATGGCTTGTGCTGCTTGGGTTGTCTTGCCCCTATCATCTACATTATTGACATTGACAGACAATGCATCGAAGTGTGCCCACTGCTACTAGTAGCGCAGCAGTTTTTTCATGTGTGTTTATGCCCCTCATGCTTTCATGTATCCCCTTCATGGCTGCAGCATGTTTACTGTTTCGAGAACACATTTCTCACAATTGCAGGGATTTTGTGGCAGACCATGCCCTACGACAACCTGGTGAAACTTGTGCCGGGACAGAAATATGTGGTCCACGGGGACCCTGCATATCCTCTTGGCCCCCGAGCCGCCGCGGTGGTTCAGTGGTTATGGCACTCAGATACTGACCCGAAAAATGCAGGCTCGATCCCGGCCGCGGTGGTCTAATTTCGATGGAGGCAAAATTCTAGAGGCTTGTGTACTGTGCGATGTCAGTGCACGTGGTCGAAATTTCCGGAGCCCTTCACTACGGCGTCTCTCATAGCCTGAGTTGCTTTGGGACGTTAAACCATCATAAACCAAACACCAAACCACTTCGTCCGCTCCTGTTCAAGCCATACGGAGGTTCAACTCTGCAGCCTGACGAGGCCTACTTCATCGAGCTATGAGCACAGTGCCACATGCTCCAGTGTGCGGCTTTGGCAAGGTGGCTGGCGACTGCATTTGTGGACTAACACAAGAACTAGAGGCTGCATGTGCAGGCTCTAGGACGCATGTGCAAAGTTTGCCACCCTCCTCGCCAACTGCTATTACATGCCTGTATGGCAGCCAAGTGACAGATTTCTTTGGAGTGAGTGGATGCACCAGCACTATTTAGCAATATTTAGTGCCATTTTGAAGAGGGTCGCAGTTTTGATTTCTTTGAGGGTAAATTTGCATTATTAAATTATACGTTCATCCTTTCATGCGAAACAGGCTGCTCGTGTTCAGTGCGTGTTTTCTCAAATCAATATAAATAGGGGATAAAGTGCTGCCAGCTTCAGTCCCCAATGAATTTTGACCTACACATGGAACATTTGTTATCATCTTGTCTCTAGCAGTCCTGTTTACTGATGTGCATGCACTCAGTACGACTTGCATTGTGTTATAGAGGAATGCCATGTTCCATTAAAGGCACTGGAGAAAGCAGTTTCTTTATTGGCTGGCAGATACAGTTGAATCCTGCTACAACAAAATCGAGGGGACGCGCGACAAATTTCGTCGCGAAATTTCGCTGTCGAGAAATTAACCAAAAATGCTAGGCAATAACTCCAGCAAAACATAGTTTTATTGCCAGAAATCTGTGAGCTTAGCCTGTTTGCGTTTCACTGCCAGCAGCGGCGTCATGCGACTCGCACTCTGTTAACAGCCGACGATGTTATGCCTTTTTTTAAAGCAATTCAGCCATCCTATGCTTGCCTTAAAGTCGTTCAGCCCTAGTAAACAAGCATAATTTAGGGCCTTCTGCTGTACAATTTTACCGCTCAGGGTCATGTTTGTTGCTCGCGTATCAAGGAACCAAGCATAGACAGCCTTGTCGAGCTCTTCATACGTTGGTTGCGTCACTTTCTTGTGCTGCGCTGAAGTGCCCGATGAAAGTGCTTTCCTAATGCTGTCCTTATTCTTCAAAGTCGTCGATAGCGAACTTGGTGCGATGCCAAAATCTGCGGCAATAATTGTCTTCTTTCCGCTTCAACGATAATTTTATCATTTTCTTCTAGCGAAATAAATTTTCGCATCTTCGTTGGTGGCGACATGGCAGAGGCAATCGACGAGATCAGACTGCAGCGAGAGGTCGACGATCAACACCAGCGCCTCCTCTATACTTTCAGTGCCCGGCGAAAGAGCGCAGGACAATAGCCCGCCGCCGTCGGCGATAGTACAACGCATTGCCGCCAGGTGCCTCCACCTAAACAGGATAGCGCAACGCGCACAGCAGCAGAACAAACTAAGAATACTCAATTCAATAAGCGATGTTGGGTTGGAAGAATGCACACACCATGCTTTAAATCACCTCAACAGACTCTATTCAGTGAAGTGTCAAGTTTACAGAATCCGAACGCCATGCAAGGACCTTCTAGAATCAAGTCAATATGAAAAAGTCCACCATGCAACATATAGTGTGCTAAGAAAGAGCTTTTCCGACTTCGTCAGTGGCATACCTGAAAAACAATGAAAAGTGCGACACTTATTCAAATCTGCAGAATAAATCCAATCAGAAGTGCTTCAAGTTTAATGAAATACATACAAGGGATGTTTATTTTCAAATTGCTTTCGCTTTTTAACTTTATGTGCACAATTGTGCAAAGAGCACCTGAAGGTGTTACACTGCTTATCGCAGGTTTAGACTCTTTCTTGAAAGTGGCTTTTGAGCAAAGTACTTGTAAGCATCGTGCTTGTCTGTGATGCTAAATGCATAGTTTGCAAGGAGAGGCCTCACAAAACGCACTGCAATAAGTTCCATCAGCTTCTGTCGGTGCATCATGTCATTCTCTTTACATTGCAGCAACTTTGAGGCACACAGAGCTGGAACAGCGTGTGCCACCAAGCTAGTCATGGGTCTCGGAAGAGCTGGATTTTCCTTCAGGGCTTGCTCAGAGAAAACACGCAAGATGTCCAGGACAAAAAGCAGCTGGTCAGAGGGATATAAAAGTCCCCCACGGTCCTGGCTGCGAGTGAACGTCTGCAATGGCTGATTTGTTAGTGGCTTGGATGCGATTGCCACACAGTTCTCGCAGTTTATCTGCTCACTGATGACGCGGACAATCTAGCCACCAACATATACGGTCGCAGATATCTGCAGGGAAGGCATGTATACAGGCAAAACAGTAGTGTTGAGTCTTTGAAGAACATTCAGAGCAGCTCTTCCCAGTTGCGAATGAGGTTTAACAGATGTTTCTGGCTTCTCAGGTGATACAGTTATTGACATGACTGCCGGCTCACTGTGTGCCACATTCGAAAGTGCTTAACATCTGGGAACCTCTGGCGCAGATGTTGAACTGTATTACTGGTGTCGTGGAGAACAAACCAGCGATAGTTCTCCATAAAAGTGATGGTCGGGCCTGCACTTGCGAATGAAATATGACAAGTGTGACCAGCTTGTTCCTCAAGATGTTGCAAAACAGCCGTTACCGCAGGAGATATGAGTTGAATAGCCCTCACCACGTTCATTTTTTCTATGTTATTAGGAAAAACATGTTTCCGACTGAGGTAACGCACCGGCTTCACAATCAAGTTCGTTTGGAGCTCATACACATCTTTCAGATATGACGCTGAAATTTCTCCTTTGGGTCCGATGTTGTGTGCCAAAAATTGAGACCGCACATTTTTTAGCACATGGCAGGGGTCAAAGCTCATGAACAGTGGCCTATCCGGGTCACATGGATGGTCAGTTCTGTAGGTAACGATGCCGTTCCCTAGAAGTCTCATGGCTTGTACATTTACCTTGTGGTTGTCAGTGGAAAGTCTGATAATATGAAAACCGCAAGACTCAACTTTCTTCATTATGAAGACCGTAAGCGCATGAAGCTGGGTACCGGTTAAACCCTTTGTAAAGAAGTAACCAACAGGAATCCTGTACGAGGATGAAAGTCCACTGATCACAAAACACAAAAGGGAGTTCGCTAACACAAGGTCACTGCTAGCATTCGGCGAGCTCATGTCTGCCTGCCCCACAAAACAGTCTTGTTGCTTATTGTACTGCAGCTTCTCTTTAATATGCATCTCCTCAATGATGAGAGAACACATTCTTGACTGAGGCACCTTGAGATTTTCAAGCTCTGCTTTGAGGCGAGCTTCAACCAGTTCTGTGAAGCCTGTTTCACCGTTCTGTATTCCAATGTATGCGGACAGTGTCTTTCTGCCAGGAAGTTTGAAAATTCCATGGCCCCGCATGTGTTGATACGCTCTTGTAAAAGGTGTCTCAGCACAACACATTGACGGGTCATTTCTTCAGACCATGTTGGCCGTTTCTTCCTAAAATTTCTCGCCTGATCAAGCAAAATTAAAGCAGAAGACTCATTTTCCGTTGCTTTCTGCCGTATGTAAGAAAGATCCGTAGCGAGCGAGTCCTCCTTAAGCTCCTTTAGCAGCTGCTTGTACTTATCAACTGTCTGTGTCAGTCGCAAAATTTGGCTTCTTAGGTCTTTCATCTTTTCTTTTCCACTTCGCTCTTTCTGTTGTCAGTAGACTTGTTGGTGCTCTGCAGTCGACCTGGACGCCTCGATTGCTCATATTACTCTTCACATAAGAGTGGTCCGCGGGTTCACTGACAGGTGTTGTGTCCATTAGAGCACCTTCCACAGTAGGTGGTTCGGCCGAAGTTACGGACGGTAGCAAGGCAGAGGTTGATGCGGTGGCGCCCGAGGCGTTCGTCGACAGCGAAAACGTAAACTGGGCTCGTTTCTCTATGCTTGCTGTGCTCCTGTCTCGTGTTGCCTTCGATTGCAAATGATGAGGGAAGTCATCAAAAACGGAAGGTACACTACCTTTCTTCAGTCGACGTCTTTTGCCTTCAATGAAATCTTCTTGAAGTGCCGGCTGCAAACCTTTGTGTAGCACGACCTGTCGTTCGGTTTCCAACCATCGCGTCGAACTGCAGCAATCCACTTCTCCCTCAATGCCAAGTCTGATGGAAATTCATGAAATGATAGTCCCGGAGTCTTCTTTTTTTCATCCGACTTGCACAAAGGCACGCAACAGTACGCCATGTCAGACGAAGCGAGACGTGTCGCAAAAGCACATGTTTCAACGCAGCAAAGCACGTCGCCAAATCCCAAATGGCCAAATCACGCGAGCCATCGGGTGATAAACAAACCCTGTTTACGTGGCGCCTCCTCGCGGCTGCCAAGCGCGCTACGTGAACGGAGACGCGACGGCGCTGAGAGCGTGAATTGCCGGGCACTGAAAATAGAGGAGGCGTTGTCAACACACACCGGCACACGAGAAAATGGCGGCAAGGGCTGCGGAGAAGGCGGGGAGGGGAGGCTACCGACTGGATTTGGATTCGCCTTTGGCCCTCGTACGGCCGGCGGCCTTCGCACGGCGTCAGCAAGTCCCCTTGCTGCTTCCCTGTGACGAATAAACGACTCGCAACCAAATTCTTAAATAAAAAGTGCATGAAAATGTATCAAACATACATTCCGTGCATTATTTAGCTCCTCCAAGCCATTGCTTTAGCAGGGAATAATCTCGTACAGCACCCAACTTTTGAAAAAGGTGAGCCACTGACCGGTGAAGGCTCGCGAAAAATTCATAGAAGCGAATGCGTGCTCACAAAGTAATTCGTTTTCGAGGGAATTTTATTACATTGACTCCCATGGTGATTTCACAGGGAATAAAAAATACTTCGTTGTGGCGAAAATTTCGTTGAAACGGCATTCGTTGTGCCGGTATTCAACTGTACATAAATTATATCCGTCGTAGGTCTCCTGCCGCTTCAACTAGAAAGCTGTGAACACATCTAGCTTGTGCTTCATGCTTCTAACTGCCTGTTGAGCCAGAAATTAGTACAGCACCAGACATTTAAGTTTTAACCAGACTGGATTTAAACTTCACATGAAAACATGCCGAAACTCTTGGCCAACGAATAGGAGAAACAAGAGTACCAGACAACGCATTGCAGCCTACTATATTTTATTATTTGCTTGCTTAAGGGGGACGGGTCTTTGCGGTTTAAAAATTGCGAAAGAATCAGTTTTTCAACTTTGGATTATTCGTGACCGTGAGGTCATTCTCTACATGTGGGTAAAGTTTCAAAGCGGAGAAACCCATAGTTGTTCAGAAAAAGCCAAATAACGGGAGTATTCTGACCGAAAGTCTCGCGAAAGAACCTCAAAAATGCTCATTTTGCACCGTGCATCATTTTCAAACGATGCGCCGGAAAGCCGCCATCTTGGTCTCGTTTGAAAAAGCGTCTCTTTCTCTCCATCGGAGCTGCACGCGTAGCGTCACTTTGTTAGCCATGAAAAGAAGAAAAAAGAAAGACAGAATCTCGCTGTGCCATTGGTCATTGCCCGTCATGTGTCAAAACGGGCGCAGCTCATTGGCCCGCGCCTTTTTGTTAGGGTCTGCGCTGCCGACGGACGCGACGCCATTTTGAAAAAGTCGCATCCTGATTTTGGAAGCGAGCTATGTCTCCACCGTACCGAAAGTTCTGCAGTGCGCACAAGTTCGGTAAAAGACATAAAAAGCCCTCTAACAAGCAAAAGGATGCAGTGGAAGGTCGTCTGTGCGCTCGAAGCAGGTGATCGAAGCGAGGCAGTTGATAGGGGGGTTATTTTTTTAACCTACTTTTCGTGCAGGCGAGTGGAGGGCGGGGCTAAAGTTATGACGTAAGGGCACTGCACTCGTCCGTCCGAGCGCCAGCCAATAGCGTGATACTGAGCGGCGGCGTCTGCGCGAGCAGACTACAAGGACCACAAATTTAGATCGTAATGTGATACTATTGAAAGAGATAAACAGTTCGTTAGTAAAAAAAATTATATTCTGTCGTGGTTATGATAGCAGAGAAGTGCTAAAACCACCTAGGTCATTTCTCTGTAACGCGAAGCTCACAGCAGCTTGTGTCGTCTGCATTACCTGAATATGGAGCGCGTCTACGCGATATCTGCTGAGTTTTTTTGCGACTCGTCTTCTTCGTCAGTGGACGAAAGTGATGATGAAGCAGTTATTCTGATGCATGAAGCATCCTTGCTTCTGTTGAGATTGGACAGGAACCGCGTCCCTCTTTACGTAGAGAGCGTTGTTCCGCGGTACTTGGCCACCGAGTTTCGACGACTCTTCCGGCTCACCCGCGAGACAGCCCGCAACCTGACCGACCGTTTCGAGGCGTCGCCGTATTGTCCAAGAGGCGAGCATGGAAGGCCACAGATAACAGCAGAGAAGACGATGTTGATTGGTCTCAGATACCTGGCAACTCAGATGACCGTCAACCATATCGCCGATAAGTTCGACGTCGCCGAGTCATCTGTAGAGGTGTGCCTGAATTGGCTGCTGGAATTCCTCTTCAGTTTCTCGGCGGAGATCATTCGATGGCCCACGCCAGCCGAGCGCGAACGAAGTAAGGAAGAATTCAGAGCTCTGGCGACCACGAAGAGCGGCAGGCAAGGATTACCTAACGTCATTGGGTGCATCGACGGGTGCCATATAGAAATTCCGAAGCCTGCGAAGTCTGAGCACTCGTACTACAACCGGAAGAAGTATCATTCTGTAGTCCTGCAGGGCATCTGCAATGAAAACAAAAAGTTCATTGACGTTTTTGCTGGTTTCCCGGGTTCCGCGCATGATGCGCGAGTGCTGCAGAACAGCTTCTTTTACGAGGAGGCGTCGGAAAAGTGCGAAGGTAATTTCCCATGTATATTTAATTGCCTTAACATTTAACATCGAAGCACAAAACATGCATGATCAGTATGATTCCTGACCGCAGCATGTTTGCAGCATGTGATCGCAGCATATGTTTGGCCGTCGCACTTCTTAATTCAACAATAAAAAATCGTAACTGCATGCAGTTCGAAATGTAATTGAAAACTGGTTTAAACTGCATGGAATTGGCTTCCATTTCTTCCAGTTCACATTTTCTGATGTGTTGGTCAAGCATTACTGCGGCACATTTCTCATTTTTAATTAAATTTAAATTAAATCCTGAAAGTGTACCTTATATGTTAACATATGCATGCTGTGCCATTTGGTGAGCTGGTTTCACTTGTCATATGCTGCAATATTTTCTGAAAAAGGAGCCGCAATGTCTGCAGTCATGCGATCAATTCAAAAATTTATGGCTTCTACTATAGCTGGCACTACCAATAACGTGCAGGTGGATACCTTCTTGGTGACTCGGCCTACCCCCTGCAGCCATGGCTGCTTGCCCCTTACAAGTGTCCAAGCAAGAACTACGAGGAGGGTTTCAACAGTGTCCACAGTCAGCAGCGGGTCATTGTGGAAGGGGCGTTTGGCCTTCTGGAGAACCGTTTTAGGCGGCTTTTATATGTAAATTCACGATCTCTTAAACAAATTGTCTTAATTATTATTGGCTCCTGCGTCTTGCACAACATGTGCACAGAATCCAATGATGATGAAAATGATGAATTGCCCAGTCAAGGGCTGGATGTCAGTAATGTTGGAGAAGATGGTGACATTTCATCTTGCCCAAGCACCCCGCAGGGGGGCGCCTGCAGCTTGCAGGCGTCGCGACGGTGAGTGGCGACACCGCGGGTTCCCGAGCATCCGCAGGGACATCCCCGCAAGGGGATGATGGTGAACTGTGCATCACCACGGACCCGAGCACCCGCGCCTCGCCGTGCGTGGCATCGCCGTGTCCGGGGAAAAGGGGATCCTGGTGGTTGAGCCGATGCCGAGCGTTTGGACCCTTAAGGCCCCTCGGCGGAGGCAACACACCACTTTGGCCCCAGCTTCCTGTAGACGGCACCTCCGGCCTGACCCGACCGGGGGAAATCGGCAGTCGTCTTTTCCTTATCCTCCCCTCCATCTTTTACTTTCCTATCATCTTTCTTACAACTCTCCTGTCTCCTCCTCCTTCCTTGGTTTTTTCCTTTTTCCTGGCGGCTAGGGTTAACCCTGTGTGGCGAACTATCCTGGGTTTCGTCATATTCGGTTATAGCAATGGTGTACAGCTGGCGTGGGCAGGACTTGTTTTCAAGTTCCTGTCCTGTCCCCTAGTTGGGCTCCATGGTGGGCGGCTGGCACCAAGGCCGAAGAACAAAATTTTTTATGGCTTCCTCCCTGCTTAATAATGATCGCCCTCTGAAAAGGGGGCGGACCGATGTCACATCCCAGTTTTTCAACAAAAAGAAGACAACTTTCCCTAAGTACCACATCGTCCACAGTAAAGAAACAGAAAAGCCAGCCAGACAAATATCCCCGTTCCTTGTTTCAAGAGTTCTTACAGAATCCCTGGGCCCTCAGTACAAAGTCACAAAGTTGGCTTGTGGTGACCTCCTCCTCGAACTGCTCGACATAACTCAGATTTCAAAGCTTGCAAACATTGAAACTTTTGGCGATATTCCTGTCTCTGTTACACCGCACAGATCATTGAACACAGTACGTGGTGTCATCTCAGATAATGATTTCCTGCACCTAACAGAGGAAGAGATGCTTGAAGGACTGAACCCTCAGAATGTTACCAACGTCCACAGAATTACAATCCGCAAAGACAACAAAGAGATTCCGACAAAACACCTGGTCCTGACGTTTGCCTCATGCACCCTACCCGAGTCAATCGAGGTAGGCTATGCAAAAATCTCCGTTCGCCCTTATATCCCCAACCCTAGACGCTGTTTCAAATGCCAGAAGTTCGGTCACGGCTCCCAGAGCTGCCGCGGCCGCAACACTTGTGCTAAATGTGCCTCCAATGACCACCAATCAGACGGCTGCGACGCCGCGCCACGCTGTGCAAACTGCGAAGGCGAGCACGCTGCTTACTCAAGGTCTTGTCCTGCCTGGAAAAAAGAAAAGGAAATCATTACAATAAAGACAAAAGATAATATCACTTTTAAAGAGGCAAGAAAGCGTTATGCAATGTCGCAAGGCACTTTCTCCTTAACACCCCACACAAACTTCGCCGATGTGGTGCGCGGGCGCGGCGCATCACACCGGTCTCAGGCACCTGCCCAGTTCACACCTAGTGAGGCTGAGGCAGGGCCATCCGCGCCCCTGGCAGATGCAGCGAGAGCTGCTATGCCACCCCCAACAACGGGCCGGCCGTCCTCCAAGTCGGCAGCCCGCAAGGCTTCCCCCGTTCGGGAGAAGTCTACCACCCCCCTGCCCGCGGGTTCCCCGCGAAACTCCAGCGCCTCCATGGAGGCGATGGATACAAGTCAAAGCTCGCCTCGGTCGCAACGGCGACGGGGCTCTCTTGACCGGAAAAATGAAAAAACCACGATAACAGGCCCTCAACAAGGAGGGACCTGAGGTCTCAAAACACTCCTCCTTAAAATAATCATGGCGTTCCTTATCCACTGGAACTGCCGTGGAATTTTAAATAACTACAGCGATGCAACAGATCTCCTACGCTCTATGTCTCCTGTAGCACTGTGCCTTCAGGAGACCAATTTGGGACCTTTACAAAAAAATATTTTTAAGAATTATAAAGTCTTTCGCCGTGACCGTGAGCAGGCAGATAGGCTCTCTGGAGGTGTTGCTGTCGTTGTTAAGAGCGGTGTTGCAACACGTGAAATCCAGCTGCAGACGAATTATGAAGCCATTGCAGTCACCGTCATTAGCTTTAAAACAATTACCATATGTTCAGTATACCTTCAGCCACACCTCACAGTAACACTTCATGACCTAGAATCACTTTTTAATCAGCTACCAGAGCCATATCTGGTAGTTGGGGATTTTAATGCACACTCCCCTTTCTGGGGGAGTGAACAGACAGACACTAGGGGCCGTATATTAGAAGATTTTATTCTGTGCAATAATGTTTGCCTACTCAATACAGGCAAACCCACATATTGCTCTCCAGCCTCAGGAAAAATGAGTTGCATAGATTTATCTTTTAGCTCTTCTTCCGTTTTTACCGATTTTAAGTGGGATGTTCTCGATAACCCGTACGGAAGCGATCATCTTCCGGTAGTGATTAACTTTTCATCGCCACCATCAGTCATCCCTAGTAAACCACGCCGTTGGAAACTACACCTAGCCGACTGGCAACTATTTAGAGAAAAGGCTAGCCTGGAGAAATTATTTTCAAACAGTCTTAACGTTGACGAACTGAATGAAATTTTTACAAGCTGCATTATTGATGCTGCGTGCCAAGCTATTCCGCAATCGTCAGGAATAGTACGACAAAACAACAAGGTATGGTACACGCAGGAATGCCGGGAAGCAAAAAAGAAGCAAAATAAAGCTTGGGGAGTTTTTCGAAGATACCCAACTCAAGATAACCTCATCAACTTTAAAAAGACAAGAGCAAAAGCTCGGTACATCCGCCGAAATGCCGAAAGAACATCATGGAGAAGCTACGTATCATGCATAAATAGTTCAGTTACGTCCAAAAAAATGTGGGAACAAGTCCACAAGTTTAACAGAAGCTTTTCTCCTTACACAATTCCTTTCTTAACATCCCCGCAGGGGGGCGCCTGCAGCTTGCAGGCGTCGCGACGGTGAGTGGCGACACCGCGGGTTCCCGAGCATCCGCAGGGACATCCCCGCAAGGGGATGATGGTGAACTGTGCATCACCACGGACCCGAGCACCCGCGCCTCGCCGTGCGTGGCATCGCCGTGTCCGGGGAAAAGGGGATCCTGGTGGTTGAGCCGATGCCGAGCGTTTGGACCCTTAAGGCCCCTTGGAGGAGGCAACACACCACTTTGGCCCCAGCTTCCTGCAGACGGCACCTCCGGCCTGACCCGACCGGGGGGAATCGGCAGTCGCCTTTTCCTATCCTCCTCTCCATCTTTCACTTTCCTATCTCTGTCTCACAACTCTTCTATATCCTACTCACTTCTTGGTTTTTCCTGTTTTCCTGGCGGCGAGGGTTAACCTTGTGTGACCAACTACCCTGAGTTGAGTCATATTTGGTTATGGTTAAGGTGTACAGCTGGCGTGGGCAGGACTTGCTTTCAAGTTCCTGTCCCGTCCCCTTGTTGGACTCCATGGTGGGTGGCTGGCACCATGACTGAAAAACTTCATTTTTTATGGCTCCCCCCCTTTCAAAACCCGATCGCTCTCTCAAGAGAGGGCGGAACGAAGCAGCTGATTTTTTCTCAAAAAAGAGACAAACATTTTCAAAGTTCCACGTAATCCACAGTGAAAGTGACAGAATACAGGCAAGAATAATATCCCCATTCCTTGTGTCAAAATGCTTAACCGATACCTTGGGCCCTGGCTACAAGGTCTCAAAAATGTCCAGCGGTGACTTACTTCTTGAGCTGCGCGACAGCATCCAGTGTTCAAAACTCTCCAACATTGTGTCTATAGGGGACATCTCTGTCTCTGTAACCCCCCACCGATCTCTAAACACAGTCCGAGGTGTAATCTCGGAATCAGACTTTATCCATATCACAGAAGCTGAAATGCTTGAAGGGCTTACCGACCAGAATGTAATCGATGTTCACCGAATCAAAATCCGCAAGGATAACAAAGAAATAGATACCAAACACATGGTCCTCACATTTAATACCAGTACCTTGCCCGAAACGATCGAAGTTGGATACTTGAAAGTCAACGTGAGACATTATATACCCAATCCCCGCCGATGTTTCAACTGTCAAAAGTTTGGCCACGGCTCACAAAGTTGCCGCGGCCGCAAAACCTGCGCGAAATGCGCTTCGAAAGACCAGCATTCTGAAGAATGTGACGCAGCACTGCGCTGCGCAAACTGCGAAGGAGACCATGCAGCGTACTCCAGGGCATGTCCGTCCTGGAAAAAAGAAAAGGAAATAATTACCATAAAGACAAAAGAAAACATTTCATTCAAAGAAGCAAGGAAGCGTTTTGCGCTTACGAACACCTTCTCTTTCACAGCAAAACCCAACTTCGCTGATGTGGTGCGCGGGGGCGTAGCACCACACAGCTCTACGGCACCTGCCGAGGCTGCTTTCACAGAGCCAGTGGCAGGGCCATCCACGCCCCAGGCAGGGACAGCGAAGGCTGCTCTGCCACCCTCAAAGCAGGGAGCGCCGGTCCATGGGTCGGCATCCCGCAGGACCTCCCCCCGTCGGGAGAGGCCTGAAACTAACACAACCGCGGGCCCTCCGCGGTCCTCCAGCACCTCGGTTGAGGTGATGGATACAGCACCCACTCCGCCTCCACTACAGAGGCGGAACAGCTCTCTTGAGCGGAAAAAAGACAGGCCCCTCATAACGGGCCCACCTCATAAGTAAATCTCCTTTTATTTTCACTCAAAAACACAAGCATGGCTTTTTTAATTCAATGGAATTGCAGAGGACTTATGCGAAATTATAGTGACATAACACATATTTTAGGGTCAATGTTACCCATAGTTTTATGTCTTCAGGAGACCAATCTTGGTCCACAACATGTACATATCCTGAAACATTATCAAACTTTTAGACGCGATCGCGAGCAGGCAAATCGACTTTCAGGAGGCGTCGCAATTGTCGTCCAAAGCGGCGTCCCTGCTCGAGAAATCAAGCTCAATACAAAACTTGAGGCGGTTGCAGTCAGCATCGTCAGTTATAAAACACTAACAATCTGTTCCGTATACATTCCTCCACATTTTACACTAACAGTCCATGATCTAGAAGAATTGATAGATGAACTTCCAGAGCCATATCTGGTAGTTGGGGATTTTAACGCTCACTCCCCTTTTTGGGGAAGCGAGCGCTGCGACTCTAGGGGACAAACAATAGAAGATTTTATCCTCTCAAATAACATCTGTCTTTTAAATACAGGAAAAGCAACTTATTGTTGCCCAAGCTCGGCAAAAATGAGCTTTCTCGATTTAGCTTTCGCATCACCATCGCTTTTTACAGATTTTAAATGGGATGTTTTAAATGACCCTCTGGGAAGTGATCACCTACCTATTATCATCAGCCTCTCATCGTCTACTGCAGTCATCCCCACAAGACCACGGCGCTGGAAACTTCACCTCGCCGACTGGTCACTTTTTACAGCAAGTGCCACACTAGAAAAAGAATTTTCTGAAGATCTCAGCATAGACGAAATTAATGGAAAATTTACTACATGCATAATATCGGCCGCTACACTAGCCATACCACAAACAACAGGACTCGTACACAAAAAACATAAAGTATGGTGGACACAAGAATGCACATTGGCAAAAAAACAACAAAATAAAGCTTGGGGCTCTCTGCGTCGGTATCCCACAGCGGAGAACTTGATAGCCTTTAAGAGGGCCAAGGCCAGAGCGCGATTCGTTCGGAGAAACGCCGAGAAATCCTCGTGGCAGAAATATGTGTCCTCTATAAACAGCTCAATAACCTCAAAAAAAATGTGGGAAAAAGTTCGAAGATTCAGTAGTGACCATACCCCTTTCACACTTCCTCTATTGACTACACCCGGGACACAAACATCATTAGAAGAACAGGCCAACATACTAGGTGAGCATTTTGCAGAAGTTTCCAGTTCGTCCAATTACACAAACACGTTCCAGAAGCACAAAGCAATAGCAGAAAAACAAAAACTTCCATTTGCAGCAGGTATGAACGAGGACTACAATCAACCCATCACACTCCAGGAATTGATTAAGGCATTATCTTCTGGTAAAAAGACAGCAACAGGCCCAGATAATGTGCATTACGCTATGCTTGCCCATCTCTCTGAGGCTGCCGTGCAGGCATTGTTGAACTTCTTTAACAAAATATGGATGACTGGCAGAATACCTGAGGAGTGGAAGAAAGCAATAATAGTACCTTTTCTGAAACCCGGAAAACAACCAACAAGTCCTAACAATTACAGACCGATAGCCCTCACTAGCTGCATCGCTAAATCTTTCGAAACCATAGTAAACATTAGACTGACCTTCACACTTGAATCTCGTCGACTCTTAGATTTACATCAATGTGGATTTAAGAAAGCATGCTCGACCACTGATCACCTTGTCCGCCTAGAAAACACCATCCGAGAGGCGTTCATCCACAAACAGCACTGTATCGGTGTCTTCTTCGATTTGGAGAAGGCATATGATACCGCGTGGAAGTTCGGCATCCTCCATGACCTAGCAGATCTAGGAATCCGCGGCAGGATGCTGAACTGCTTGAACGACTTCCTGACTAACCGCACATTCAGAGTCCGTCTGGGAGCAACTCTATCAACGACATTCACCCAAGAGAATGGCGTACCCCAGGGATGCATTTTAAGTACGACACTCTTTATAGTAAAAATGAATTCTTTGGCCAAAGTAATACCTAAGTCCGTAATGTATTCAGTTTATGTAGATGACATACAGATAGCATACACTTCATCCAACATACTGTCCTGCGAGAGACAAATACAAATCACACTAAATAAACTGGCTGCTTGGGCAGAGAAAAATGGATTCAAGTTCTCCCCTGAGAAAACAATAGCTGTTTTATTCTCATTACGACGAGGCCTACAGGTCGATCCCAATCTGTGCTTGAATCAAACCACACTGCCAGTCAAACAGGAACATAAATTTTTAGGCGTCACTTTTGACAAGAAACTTACATTTCTGTCACACATTAACAACCTGAAAAAGAAAGCATCCCAAGCCCTCAATGTATTAAAGGTACTCTCGCGAAAACGGTGGGGGTCCGATAGAGCATGTCTATTGCAAATATATCGCTCTTTGGTGCGCTCCAAGCTGGACTACGGGTGTGTGGTATATGGTTCGGCAAGAACATCCTACTTGAAACGACTGGACCCTGTTCATAATCTTGGTTTGCGCCTATCAACTGGAGCTTATAGAACATCCCCGGTAAAGAGTCTTTACGTTGAAGCTAATGAGCCCACACTAGAGGATAGAAGAGTCACACTAACATGCACGTACATCCTAAAAACCCGTTCTCTCCCTAAACATCTCTGCTATCCCATTGTTACCAAGTGCCCATCTAGGAGATTATTCAATAATAAACCACATTTTATCAGGCCACTAATAATGCGCTTTGAAGATAAATGTGAAGACTTAGCAGTGCTGGACGCCCTACCTAATATTGCACAAAGACATGAATATCTACCACCATGGTACAGCCTTCCTTCAGTATGTGACTTCACATTGACACACTTAAACAAAGAGAAAATACCACACGAGCACATACTGCAAGAGTTCTTTGCACTACAAGAAAAATATGACACTTACACCGAATTTTACACTGATGGCTCAAAAACAGAAAGTCATGTCGGAAGTGCAGTAATTCAAGGAACAAATGAAAAAATGATACGATTGCCACAGTATGCATCGGTATTTACTGCGGAGTGTTATGCCATCTTTGTAGCTGTAGAACAAATAGTAAAACAAAACATAAAAAATAGCATCATTTACACCGATTCACTCAGTATGCTAAAAGCGCTGCATTCTACAAACGCTGCTGAACCCATAATAGGAAAAATCATACATAACATAGTTAAAATTACAAAGCAAAAACATAACATTATATTCTGCTGGGTCCCTAGTCATGTTGGAATTTTAGGTAATGAGAGAGCAGATGCTTGCGCAGCACAAGCTAGAATTGGCCATATAAAACAAGTTAACATACCACAGAGGGATTTTTCTAAATTACTGCACAGTAAACTCAGGAATAAGTGGCAGATTGCATGGGACGAACAAACAAACAACAAACTACATTCTATAAAGCCTGTTTTGGGAGAATGGAGATCATGTACACATCAGGAGCGTTTCATAGAAGTTATTTTGTGTCGACTACGCATTGGACACACACACCTTACTCACAACTTCTTACTGACAAAAAAAGGCAAACCTCTCTGCGAAATGTGTGGCGATGAACTCACGGTAAACCACATTTTAATTGTATGCAAAAAACTGGAACAACTGAGGAAAAAATATTTCACAAAATTGTACAATGAATACATCCCACTACACCCCATGTTACTTTTAGGAGATCAAGCACTGGTTGATTTTTCTAGCATTTTTAAATTTCTCAGAGAAGCCAATGTTTTATACAAACTTTAGATATAAAAAGCGTAACCTTTAACAAAAGCTCTAACCGTGTGTTTGGCGCATCATAGCCTAAGTTGCTTTTGCGCCATTAAAATCAATATAACTAACTCCTTTCTTAACAGCTCCAGGTACACAGACAAATATAGAGGAACAGGCAAACATCTTGGGAGAACATTTCTCAAGCATTTCTAGTTCTTCACACTACACAGAAACATTTTTAAAGCATAAACATGCAGTGGAGAAACATAGACTTCCAACAACGGGCTGCACAAAAGAACCGTACAATGGTTTAATAACACTCCAAGAAATAAACGAAGTTCTCTCGGCCGGAAAAAAGACGGCACCTGGCCCTGACAATATACATTACGAAATACTAGCACATCTTTCCCAGCCATCTGTGGAGGCGCTCTTGAAGTTTTTTAACCAAGTGTGGGTGCTCGGAAGATTGCCGAAAGCCTGGAAGAAAGCAGTTATTGTACCATTCCTGAAATCTGGAAAACAACCAACATCCCCTACTAGTTACAGGCCGATAGCCCTTACCAGCTGCCTTGCCAAATCATTCGAAAGTGTGCTGAATAAAAGACTAACTTTTCTGATTGAATCTCTTGAGCTTATTGACATCCATCAGTGCGGTTTTAAGAAAGCATGCTCAACAACAGACCACTTAACTCGCCTGGAAAATACTGTCCGAGAGGCTTTTATACACAGACAGCACTGTCTTGCCGTCTTTTTTGACCTCGAGAAAGCATACGACACCACCTGGAGGTTCGGCATCCTTCGTGACTTAGCAGATCTTGGCATCCGTGGCAGGATGTTGAACTGCCTGAAGGACTTCCTTTCCGACCGCTCATTTCAAGTGCGCCTAGGATCAACCGTGTCCAGGGGCTTCGTTCAAGAGAACGGGGTTCCTCAGGGGTGTATTTTGAGCACGACATTGTTTGTTATTAAAGTAAATTCCATAGCCAAAGTAATACCGAAGGCCATTATGTATTCCGTCTATGTTGACGATCTGCAAATAGCCTGCACATCCTCAAACCTGGTAACATGCGAGAGACAGATACAGCTGACAATGGATAAACTGGTGACCTGGGCAGACGAGAACGGTTTCCGGTTTTCCACACAGAAAACCGTGGCCATTCTTTTCTCTATTAAGCGAGGCTTACAGGCTGACCCATTTATACACCTGAACAAAACACAGCTACCGGTGAAAAATGAGCACAAATTCCTAGGCGTAACCTTTGACAAAAAGCTCACTTTCCTGCCTCATATAAATGCACTGAAAAAGAAAGCCTCCCGATCCCTCAACATACTCAAAGTGCTGTCACGAAAACATTGGGGTGCCGACAGGACATGCCTTCTAAAAATTTACCGCTCTGTAGTACGCTCTACCCTTGATTATGGATGTATAGTGTATGGGTCAGCGAGACCATCATACCTTAAACGACTAGATACAGTGCATAACTTGGGTTTGCGTCTCTCCACTGGTGCTTACAGGACATCACCCATTAACAGTCTTTATGTAGAAACCAACGAACCGTCACTCGAGGACCGAAGAACCATGCTCACGTGCTCGTACGTTTTAAAAATCCGTTCGCTTCCCAAACACCTATGTTACCCCATAGTCACAAAGTGCCCATCAAGAACACTTTTTAACAACAAACCACAAGCTATCAGGCCACTCCTCCTGCGTTTTGAAGAGATGTGTCAAAACCTCGGAGTACTGGACACATTACCTGCCATTGCTCGAAGACGAGCTCCACTGCCTCCATGGCACAATTTTCCGGCAATCTGTGATTTTACCCTTACGCAGTTCCAAAAAAAACAAACTCCAAAACAACATATAGTACAGGAATTCCTTGCACTCGAAGAAAAATACAGTAGTTTTACGGACTTTTACACTGACGGTTCAAAAACGAATGTTTACGTAGGAAGCGCAGTGGTGCGAGGAAATTCGGAGACAGCAATGCGACTTCCACAGTGCGCATCCATCTTCAGCGCAGAATGTTACGCAGTATGTGTGGCAACAAAAAAAATATTAAATGAGAACCTCAAAAACACTATTATTTACACAGACTCTTTAAGTGTACTTACAGCCCTCCACTCTAGAAACGCAACCACTCCCATACTTGGGGACATCATACACAACATTGTAACAGCAACAGCTCGAGGACAAAACATTAAACTCTGCTGGGTCCCGAGCCACGTCGGAATAAAAGGAAATGAGAGAGCAGATTTGTGTGCCGCTCAAGCTCGGGGCAAGGAAATAAAAAAAGTAGATATACCCTTTAATGACTGCATGAAATTAGTTCAACAGAAATTAAGACAAAAATGGCAGTCGCGTTGGAACAGCGAAGTGAATAATAAACTGCACTTTGTAAAACCAGTTTTGGGTGAATTTAAGTCATGTGTGCACCAGGAACGTTTTAAAGAAGTGGTTTTATGCCGTCTGCGAATAGGCCACACGCACCTCACGCACAACTTCCTGCTAACAAAACAAGATAAACCTGGTTGCGAGGAATGCGGAGAAGAACTTACTGTTAACCACATTCTATTCTCATGTGTGAAACTAGAAAAACTAAGAAAAAAGTACTTCACTCAATTTTATCATGAATACATTCCTTTTCACCCAACATTGCTCTTAGCTGATAATGCCATTGTTAACATACCCTCCGTTTTTAGCTTTTTAAAAGCAGCGGGCGTCCTCGAAAAACTGTAATTTTTGAACCACTGGTTCCCTTTATTACATGATACACCTCAGCCACTTTCTCATTCCTGAGAAGTAGGCTGAGGCTTTTTATTTGATTGGTTGGGAGCCTCAGGATCCTTGCCTAGCCAAGGATAGCCGCTAAGGCTGCCTGACCTTCTTTAAGGCTTTTACCATTAGCGATTTCCAAATTTCTTCTCTTCTTTTACTAGGCAGCACAATGTTTTTAGGTCATCTACGCCATCGGCATTTTTTGATATTCGTAAACATTCTACAGAAAGCCAATTCTACACCTTGAGTTTGGCGCATGATGGCCTTAGCTGCCTATGTGCCATAAAACCCAACACCCAACCCAACCCATCTTGCCCAAGCAAGTTTCGGGATGACGTAGCGCAGTCTCTGTAAAATGCTTTATTTCACTGCATTGTTTGTTGCTATACAGTAGTGGCACAATGTTTTGTCAGTGCTTGTTTCCTCACTGACAGGTTTTATTCGCATAAATAGTACTCATTTACAGTTCATATTATTTGTGCATAGTGTTTCTATACACATGTGAGATGACGACTAGCCCTCACTCAGAAAGTTCTTCGTAGCTTGTTTGTGGCAGGTACAGAATGCATACACATATGCAATTCTTCACATTATATTTGTACATCATGTTTGTCAATATGGACGACATGACAACTATAACTGTTGCTCCTAAAGTTCTTGGTGACTTTTTTGTACATATGGGTAGGTACACAGCACATACTCATTTGCAATTCCTTGCATTGTTTGTAAATAGTGTTTGTAAATAATGTACATGACAACTAGCTCTTGCTCGTAAAGTTCTTCGTGGCTTGTTTGCACACTTATAGGTTGTTTACACAGCGCATACTCGTAGGCAATTCTTCATAGTGTTTGTAATAATGTTTGTGCATAATGTTTGTATATACGTGTGACATGACAAGTAGCTCTCAGTGAGAAAGTTTTCCTTGGTAGCTTGTTTGTACACTGCCAGGTAATTGTTGCAGGTTGTTTATGCGGCACATACTATTTTGTAGTGATGGCTGTAAGGAGAAACTTGAATTAAAATGGCTTCGAATCATTCCAGTTGTGTTGCACTTATCTGAACTGACACTAAAGTCATTACTGAAGGATGGTGCATGCAAGAGGCTGTTCCTAACTTGGAGGCCATGATGCATTTAGTCTAAAACAGCTGTTGTAGTAACGCCAGAACCGGACGATGGCATGGTGATTACAAAAGGTAAAAAAATCAGCAGGTACTTCAGGCTGCTTACGTGCTAAGAAGGTGAAAGCATTAGTGTGCCATCATGAGCGGTCAACCTCGACGCAGGTTGCGCGCTGAGAATTAAATTAAACAGGGGCACTACCCTTAAGCACAAGCAGCATAATTTCCCACTATGGCTTCTCACTGCCTTAAGCATTCCGATACTGATCACAGCATTCTGGGTGGAAATCCCAGGATCGAATCGAAATACCCATCAATGTTCATTGCAAACAGGTCAGAAGTTTCTGGGCGCCAAATCGTGGTGCGTATTAATTTGTTCACAGGTGTACAAGTTTCTTTCATCACTGTTTGTGTTGTCATGCCGAATAGGTAAACTATATAATGTAACCTAAAACAATATAGCTGATGTAAAACACACAAGTAAATGCATAAGGTAACACATAAGATAGGTAAACAATACAGGAAACGGTTATAGAGGAAGTGGAGCTTTGCTTTAAATTAAAAAATGTGCATCAGATGAACTAATATCGACACTATATGTTGCCAGTGCTGTCCTTAGTGGCTCCAGCTGTTTTTTCTACAGCGCACACAAGCCTCTCTAGCAAGGCAAGCTTTTCTCTTTGTGCTTCCATTTTCTTGCGATGCCGCTGGTGTCTGCTTTCGTCAAGTTTTGCTGCTATTGCAGCAAAGCTTTCTGCCACTGTGTCTGCCATGCGCCGGGTCCGTTTCCTCGCCGGGGGTCGCCCGCCCTCATTGCATGGTGCCTGCTGGCTGTTACTTGGTCCCGGTAGGGGATCCTCGTCCAAACTAGGGAAAGTGAAAAACAAAACTGCTATTCACCACAAAACATCAGTACATAACCGTGGTCGCAGTACATCTTTGTTTTGTATACATCAGGAATCAAGCAAGCGGTACAGCACAGGCTGAGCCAGTCATGTGTGTACAGTTCATTGCTCCTGCTCATTGCAAAAAAAAAAATTCTCCATATGACAGGGGTGTTGTTACATTGAGCTGCATCTTTTGTTTCATATAGTGGAGTTATTCCCAGATTTCGGAGAGCACGTACTGCCTTCAGCACAGCACTGACTTACTCTGTGAGACTGGCCTGCCTATTTGCTGTGATGCCCAGAGCCCTTTTCGTGAATTCATATGCTATGCGACAAAAAAGGAAAGCTATAGTTTTGTGGAAAATTTATTTGCAGTGGTGTGCGGAGCCTGTATGACATTTTCTTTCCTGTCCTAAGCCAGCACTATGTTCTTTGCAGTGAGGCACTATTAACAGCTCTGATTACTAAGCACAGTGAATTCTTTGCAACGATTCAGCCTCATACCTTTTGCCCTTAAAAATGTGGCGGGACTCTGTGCTTTTTTTTAACTTAAGAAAGCTATGGACACCACCGAAAAGAGGACAATAAATGGTGCCTCACTTTGAGCTTTTCCTCGCTTGCCCAGGCCCTGCCACAAAGCATGGCTGAATGTGGTGCTGCGGCTCGAGGATTTCAGCCAGCTCCCTGCATATGCCAAAATCAAGAAACACAAGAATAAGCCGTGCATTACATAACTTGCTGTCAGTGCTTCATAAATGGCATATTTGCTGTGAGTTCTTCAAGAGTATAATGTAAGCATGTACATGCATCGATTGCAGTATACAGTGAAGATCACATCTGAATCAATATGACAGTCGAATTGCAGCAATCCTCGTGCTTTTTTAGTCTAAGATACATGTGCACACACTGAGCTGCAAATAAAGATGGTTTTGTTGCTCACATTCCTTGCACCAAAATATACCGGACTAATGATTTGCATGCTTGATTGTTTTAGTTGCCTCATTGACGCTCTACGCTTGTTATATTGCTTGTATGATTACAGAGGTTTAGTGAGACAGCAAGGACAGCGTTTGTTGCTGGATAATTCCAGATGGCACCCGATGGCCCACTTGCAGGTGTCAGCCCAGCTATGAAAGAACGCAGTTCATCAAAAAAACACAAATTTGAATGTAGAAATCATGAAGCCGAGCTTCCACATGAAAACAGCTGCTTACAGGTAACCTTGGGCACCGTGTGTATCTCAGTGAGAACAAAGAAGTGGGCTTATGCTAATTTAGTTTTAAACCAAGTGGTTATAGATATATAATTTGCTGACATCAAATGATTGTATTTATTTTGTTTGGTGCCTGTTTCAAGCCCTCTCTTTTTCTTGCTCAATAATGGTGCAGTCGTGTGCACAAAGATTGGGCGTTATTACAATAAATCAGATGGCAGTTACCTCCAGTTTTCATCTTACTTGTTCTTTCACTTGTTCCCTTTTTTGTGTGTGTTTCAACCTTGACACGCCAACTGGACCTTCAAACAGTACTCCTGCAATGCTTTAATGATTAATCAAATGGCGTGAGCTAATTGATTATGCGATGAATTCAATTCAAAGTCTAATGATGCAGTGATATATCACCTGTGGATGAGGTAAGGGTGAATTGAGTACAACAATACAATATATGCGGTTACTTGGGCACCTAGCTGTTTTTTGTGAGGTTCATTTATTCTGCATACTTTTCATGATCACAAGTTCTGTGCTGGTGACCAGATCTGCTGTTGTGATATTTTACACGCTTGTACACCCGCTACAGCGTCTTCCACTTGTTCTCGGCCTGGAGCGGGGTGACACCTGTGCCTTGAAAGCGGTCCCTCAGTGATGTCGCCACATCCTCCCACATTGCTTTCCTCGTTTTGAACTCAGGGTTTTGTAGCTTGCTCTGTTTGCGAGATGCAGAAAGGGAGAAAGCAAGACTGGTAATTGTGTACATAACACTATGTAACCTGACTTGCGACTTGCATGACATATGTTGTTTCATGCCTGTTATCCTGCTGCTTTTTAGAAATGCATGCACATCTGTGTTCAGTTCAGGCACACTTAATTGCATGATTTTGTTGTGAATGATTTAGGCCAACTGCTATTTGTAAGGCTCAATTAAATAACAATTAACTCTATATCTTTCATGCAAATTTTGTCTGTTTTCTATAATTAGCAGATATACAAATTCATGGCTGCTATATACAACGCTAGTGACTTTTTACAGGACATCTAAGGCCTTTTAATTACATACGCATGAATCTTTATGAAAGCTGCATTATGTGGAAGGTTCTTCAGACCCTAACTGTCCCGTAAATAGTAGTCAATACCTGTGTGCTATATATATATATACGTATATATAAATGATTTCCCTACAGCGACCACGCAGCTGCGTCAGTCCCTACTTTTCATTTCTTATCGCCATGGAAGTAAAAGAAAAAGTCGCGGTGACGACATATTGAAAACCGCGTAGGGCGGGGGACATTTATGTTGTGAACGTACTTTTGTTCGTATCAGGATCGTACCCTTCGCGACTAATAGCACAGCATGCATTAATGTTAATTGCCATGTATGCTCTAGCTGCAGCGGGCATATGCCAACACGTACGCGTGTATGTATATGTATACGTGTGCGCGCATGATCGCCGCCGGGTGCCGCGTTCCCTGCCCCGGTGTTACGTGCCATTACCACGTTGTAATTATAGGACCGGGAAGTACTTACTTTGACAAGTACAGCGATGATGGTGGCAACCACATAAATCTCAGACATTGTTTTAGAGAATGCCACTTTGCGCGTGAACTCCACAAGAGAATGCAAACGGACAGATCGAGCCCCGGGAAATTCACATGAGGCTTATTGCTGCTCGGGGCCTCTGTTTCAAGGCTCTGCTGGTTTACGCAATCCTGTTGGCTCTTTCGACCAGTATAATCTGGTCCTCTTGATCAGAGCTGAACAAGTCAGTTTGGATTGGTTATGTGAGGTTCTATGCTGTGTGATGTACACTCCCATGTCCTTTGGTATAGGGTTGGTGTTGACCCGCACCATGGGCATATACCCCTAAAAGCTGTGGG
Organism: Amblyomma americanum; assembly: GCA_030143305.2. NCBI lineage: Eukaryota > Metazoa > Arthropoda > Arachnida > Ixodida > Ixodidae > Amblyomma > Amblyomma americanum. The sequence goes on along the minus strand of JARKHS020034307.1, from coordinate 21,193 downwards.
GTGTATCATGCCCAGCTTTCTGGGACATCTACTTGCGCCATCTACCGGCAGTGGCGGCGACAGGGAGCATAACTGAATGGGAAGGGGTAGGAAAAAAAATCGTCAAACGTGAACAACAGCACCTACAAAAAATTTTTCGGGGATTTGTGTAATATACACTTAGCTGAAGAATGTGCCGAAGTTTCAGTCCTATGCTATTAATACACGACCTTCCCAGCGCGTTTGAATATTATACGATGCTGCCTACGGGAGGGGGCCAAAGTTTTGGCTTTTTTCTAGAATTTGAAACCGTATAGCACCGCAACACGGATAGATATCGAAAATGCTTCCCGGTTTTAGGTACCAAAATTATGGTGTTTAAAATGTTGTGCAACGATCTGGCATAGCTTTGATCGAGAAGCTTCCCGAGGCCTTTGAATTGAAACCTGATATTGCCTAAAATATGAAAGATGGCGCCCGGTAGCGAGCTACGCTGCAGAAATGGTTCGGACTGCTGAAGTTGCGTCCATTTCGACGCTTACCTTTTTATCGGGTGACTTTTGCCTTGCAGACAAGAACACATGTCAGAGCTCGAACCCAGTGTCTCGACCGGAGCTTTAAATAAAGAAGGTTGTTACGATGACCATGCGTTAACGCAGCTACATAAAGTATTCGCGGCTGTTCATATATGCTTGTCGTGGAGCAACTTTGCAAATTGTCAGCCCTTTGCTATTATCTAAAAAGTTTATTGGGGCGTGTGATCATGATATATCAGGGTATGAGAGCTAGCTCGCCTGAATTTTAGCTATTCTTGTTACTTTTAAAGAGCGTAGCGGCATTCAAACGGCCGACATCAAAAAGTATTCGCGGATATAAATGTTTAAGTTTATTCTTTTAATACTTATTTAAGAAAATTTGATATAGCTTTACTCAGAAACATTCTGAAGCTGCTCAGCTGTTGTCTACCAGAACACAGAATTTGGAGTCTAGAACCAAATAGCGTCTAGATAGACGTTCAGGTTGTTACTGTCACGTTCACCTGTAATGCTTTCAAATTAGTGACTCTAGCGTTGTCCGAATATGGTGACTCGAGTTTGCACTTAAAGTTCTAACCTGGGTTCAGAACCTTTTGTTTTGGTCAACTAATTTTAATAAATGTGCTCGTTTGTATAGAAAATATATTAGTATCGTCGCCGACAAACGTAGGGCGGCATGAAAGGGGGCTTTTTTAATCCGAAGGCCAGAAACCCAGCAGCGCGCGTTCGAACGGGAACGTCCTCTTCTTCGCTCCCACACGAGCCCAGTAATGCCGCTCGGCCGCATGGCGGCGCTCGCAGAATGTGAGCAGTGTGGCATTGCCCCCCTCCTTGCAAGAGGCATCGCCTCGATGCCTCCGGCAAGGGGGATAAAGAGTGTGGAGACACCGAAAGTGCGATGGCGTGTGGTGGCAGCACTGAATGTGAACTCCGGGAGGGGCTAACGGGCGTAATACGGTTTCATGCGGGACACGTGGACGACTTCAGACTTGGGCGGGCGAGAAGACCGGACAACTCCTTGCGGGTACACTTCATAGTTCACATCGCTGAGTTGACGTAGCACCTCATAGGGGCTGAAGTAGCGCCGCAGAAGCTTTTCAGAGCGACCGCGCACACGTATAGGGCTCCATACCCAGACGTGCTCGCCGGGTTGGTAAATCACCTCCCTGTGGCGGAGGTTGTAACGCCGGGCGTCAGTTGTCTGCTGGTGGCGAATGCGTTGTCGAGCAAGGTGGCGAGCGGCTTCTGCATCGCGAACGAATTGGTCAACGCCTGGGACAGACGAGGGGGTACAATCCGGGAGCAGCATGGCGTCAAGCATGGTCAGGGCATCTCGGCCATACACCAAACGGAAGGGGGTGAAGCGCGTCGTTTCTTGGAGGGCGGTGTTGTACGCAAACGTGATGTAGGGAAGTATTTCGTCCCAGTTGCGATGGTCAGCGTCGACATACATAGACATCATGTCTGTGATGGTCTTCTTCAGCCTCTCAGTAAGTCCATTCGTTTGAGGATGGTAAGCAGTCGTTTTTCTATGACTGGTGCCACTAAGTCGGAGGACCTCGTGTGTAAGAGCCGACGTAAACGCGGTTCCCCGGTCAGTTAATACAACCACGGGGGCGCCGTGGCGAAGCACGATTTGGTGAACAAAGAACTGTGCAATTTCAGCCGCAGTGCCACGGGGAAGAGCCTTGGTTTCACAATAGTGGCTTAGGTAGTCTGTGGCAACAACAATATACCGGTTTCCCATGGAGGACACCGGGAATGGGCCCAGTAAGTCCACGCCGACTTGTTGGAATGGGATTTGCGGTGGATCAATTGGCTTCAGAAGGCCGGCCGGTTTTGTCGGTGGTACCTTCCGTCGTTGACACTCACGGCAGGTTCGAACGTAGCTTTGGACGACCGCAGCAAGCCGTGGCCAGTAGTACTTGTGGCGGAGGCGTCCCAATGTTCTGGAAAAACCGAGGTGGCCAGAAGAAAGGTCGTTGTGGCATGCTGCGAGAACTTCCTTACGAAGCATGGTTGGGACAACGAGGAGATACGCAGTGTCGGTCGGACCGTAGTTTTTCTTGTAGAGGACTCCATCTATTAAGCAAAACGACGAAAGTCCGCGCGAGAAGAGTCTGGGCGGAGACGGAGCGGTTCCTTCGAGGTACTCGATTAGAGGCAGCAGTTCGCAGTCGGCCCTCTGGTGGTGGGCAAGGTCGGATGGGGTGACAGCGCCGAGGAAAGCAGAATCGTCGTCGGACTCATCTGGTGGGCACGGAAGAGGAGCTCGGGAGAGACAGTCTGCATCGCTATGTTGCCGACCCGAATTATACACGATGGTGACGTCGAACTCTTGCAACGGAAGGCTCCACCGTGCAAGTCGCCCCGATGGATCTTGTAGGTTCGCAAGCCAGCACTTACTACTCATGACAGAAAAGTCGGCTCCGGTATCGACGAGTGCAGATACGTCATAGCCATCGGCGGCAACAAGAATTTCGGCGGCGGAAACAATTGTTTGACAATTTGTCGGCGAGGTTTTTGGTGCCGTCGTCGATGGGGTCGGCGGTGGGATCGTCTTTAAGGTCGGCGGGTGGGGTCGTCGCATAAAATCGTCGGATGGAGGCTGTTCACTGTCTGCGGCAGCGGCGGTCCTACCCCCAGAGGACGCCGTCTTCAGTTTTCCCGGCGAGGAGACGTGCCTCTGAATTGGCCAGATGATGGTGCATGACTGGGTGGAGGAACTCGTCTTGGAGACGGCGACCTAGACTGGCGTCGTGGAGGCGTTGAGGGCAGCACATTATCGGCCAGGTACTGCTCAATGTCTCTCGGTCTCTCACCATAGCGCGGTCGAGGTGCGCTCGGTGGAAATCCTCTTAATCCCATCCGCCGGTAGGGGCAGTTGCGGAGGATATGACCGGGCTCCCCGCAGTGGTAGCATAGTGGCCGGTTGTTGGGTGTGCGCCACACGTCAGCTTTTCGAACAGGGCGCGGGTCACGCAGCTCGGCGGAGGGAAAGTACCCCTGCGTTTGTTCGGCAGCAGGGCGGAACGCATGTGGAACTGGCGCAGGTCTCCGCAGAGCTTCACTGTAGCTCATGATGTACGGCTCCGGCTGCGGTGTCCGTAGGGCTTCGTTGTAGCTGCTGGCGTACGGCTCACGGCTGTGGTGCCGGTGGTGGCTGGACTGCTCGCCGAATTTCCTCGCGGACGGCATCGGCTACAGCTGCAACACTGGCAGGTGGAGCATCTAAGCGGAGGTTGCGCAGTTCTTCGCGAACTACACTCCGCACAAGCTCCCGAAGAGCCTCGTCCCCGGCGACTGGCAGGGACGCACAATAGTTGCTGGCCGCAACACTTCCCGAACGACCGTACTGCGCACTGCGTTTCTGTAAGGAACGCTCCATGCCTGTGGCTTCTTTAGCGAAGTCAGCGACGGTTCTTGGTGGGTCGCGTATGTGGCCAGCGAAGAGCTGCTCCTTCACACCACGCATGAGGTGGCGCACCTTGGTAGCCTCTGGCATGGCAGGGTCAGCCCGATTGAAAAGACGTGCCATGTCTTCTATAAACATAGCGACGCTTTCGTTCGCCTGCTGTGACCTGGTGCGAAGGGCGAGTTCGGCATTTTCCTTGCGGGCGTTTGTGCTGAAGGTAGCCAGCAACTGACGGCGGAACGCTTCCCAGTTCGTAAAGGATGCCTCATGGTTCTCGAACCATGTCTTCGCAGAGTCTTGGAACGAGAAATAGACGTTTCGTAGTTTTCGGTCGTCGTCCCACTGGTTAAAAGTGGCCACACGGTCAAAGCTGGACAACCAGTCCTCGACGTCCTCAAACCGATCGCCGTGGAAGGATGGTGGTGAGCGAGGGGTGAGAACTACAACGGGCGGGACAGTGCCGGAAGGCTGGCCTGTCTGACTGCCTGTAGTAGACGTCATGGTACGCACCGGCCTCGTCAGTGGCTGACACTCAGGTTGCAGGCCTCGCAGGCGGCGGCTCGCTTTGTGGACGGGTGTTGTGTCCAAGCGTCGCTGATCAGCGTCAGAGTTGCCCTCGGGGTGAGCGTTCATGGAACGATACCCAGCGGCTCCACCAAAATGTCGCCGACAAACGTAGGGCGGCACGAAAGGGGGCTTTTTTAATCCGAAGGCCAGAAACCCAGCAGCCCGCGTTCGAACGGGAACGTCCTCTTCTTCGCTCCCACACGAGCCCAGTAATGCCGCTCGGCCGCATGGCGGCGCTCGCAGAATGTGAGCAGTGTGGCAGTATCAATGTATGAATGAAAAATTTCACGCATGATCACTATACATACTTTTATTGCTGCAGCTATTGGCGACTTTTTTTTTGCTGTTCTTTCATTCTGACTTCTGTGATATGCATGCATGATGTATTGCCGGGATCCATCCTGTGTAACACAACTGAAAAATGAGGCTTCGCTTTTGAGGTACGAAACTTCGCTTTTAAAGATACCTCCAACTTTTTTCCATTTTTGCAAACAAATTGGTGAATTTAATTGTGTCCACTTCTGTGCTACGAAAAAGCGCTTTTACATGGACGTCATCGAGGAAGCAGTTCATAACGGTATATATAAATGGTAAATATGGTGGCTGTCGCAATTTGCGACGCTGCTTCGTCGGCCGATTGTCATGATATCGCAGTTAATTCTCCCGCACCTCCCAGAGTGACATCGCAAGGGGCCGCCAGGTGCAAGAGGGTTAACCACGGATTAACAGGGTTAGTCGCGATGTCATATCAATCGTCTGAAGCGACTGTCTTGAGAGCCTCCTTTGAAGAACGTTTGCATCTGTCCTTTGAAACTGGGCTGTAATCATTTTAAGCAATAAATTTTTCTATTTCACCAGTATAATAGATGAGTTGCGTTATCGCAAGCAGCTTGCTTTTAAGATTCATCTTCTTCAAAATGCTATGAAAACGTGTAAAAAATTGACCGCCAATAGCAGGATCAAAGGATGTCAAGGGGTATAAATTGGAGGGGGAAGAAAAATAAAAAACAACTAAGTGTCCTGCCCACGCCAGTACAAATACTACATTGAGACTGTTAAAAGAATGAAAACTAGAAGTGCCCCCCGTTTGGACGGCCAATAAAAATCAAGAGAAACACCCCCACAAATACATTCAAAGAGAGAGAGAGAGGCGGGTGGGGGGGGGGGTGGCAAAGTCTTGCACAAGGTGCCGGGTGATGTAAGGCCGGCTCAGGACCCAGCCGCTATGCCCACATTTCAGCGTACGCGAAATGCAACAACGCTCCGGCTGTTCACCCCCGGGGGGTCGAATTAGTTCGAAGTGCTCCAGTGCGCTGTCCCTCATAGCCCGTAATGGAACTAATTTGTATTATTTCATTGTAGCTTTCCCCAGTTCCCAGGTTACTCTGCCTGCAGCAGCTTTGATTTTTGTGGTCACGTGAAAAACTAATACTGCACTGAACAATACTGTCGCTTACTTTGGAAGCAGCAGCGTTTGGTAAATCAAACCAAATGCAATTGTAATAGAGAGGTAGAGCGCAACAAAAATAACCAGACGCTAAAAAGGAATGTATAACAATAAAATAAGTCACGAATTACATTCTATGTTACAAAGTTAATGAGAATATCAAACGCATTTCAAATTTCCTCAGCTCGTTTTCAGTGTACGATGACGACGGCGGCGGTGGTCACACTAGTGCGACAACGACACTATCACGGTCAACAGCAGCATATAGGACTGTAGTGGGACAAGTTTTTTAGGCCAACGACACCGACGAATCCGACCGGCGGACTGTCAGCCTTCATGTCCTCGGCAGGCCGGCGGCTGAGCGAAAACACGCTGATGAGGCGACGGTGTGAATATATTCGCTCTTCTACCTTATCCATATTGTTAATAAGCGAAAGGAACGGGTATATTTCTCATGTGCACACTCGAACGCTCACCAGCTATAAGCGCTTGCCAAATTAATTTTAATCGACGGCGACTCCCTTCCCTTCCGCGACGACTGGGCCTAGCGAGTCCGCAGGGTTACGTCTTCGAATTCGGCGGTTGTGAAGAGCGAATTCACAAGTTTGAGCGAACGAAAATGATCGACGAGTGTAGTTTTGACAACAGTGACCTCAAATCAACTATTGCTCACATCGCAGGGCGCGCATACGATGAACGGGAAGCGCCGGTGTGACCCAAACCGCCGAGCACTGCTTTACGACCAGCAGCAGTCGTCGCCGTTGCTATTTTGTGGATAACAAGTTATGCCTTTTCAATTACCGCGAACGGTCCCCAATCATACTTATGAATAAAGCAGTTTAAAGTAAACTACTGATCGCGTCGGACGAAGTCGGGACAATTAGCGACAAGCGCCGATCGTACACGATGTCAGTAGCCCAGCTGTCAAGTGTTTCTCAGGCGAGCGATCGTATCGGCGCTTCCTCCCACAGATTGTCGCACTGCCTTAACAAGCCACGGGTACAACCAGTACAAAAAAGATGAGATTATTTAATAGAACTAAAGCGCAGAATGTGTTTTAAGTCATGCAAACGAGCGCTAGCTGTTCGTACGCAGCGATGTAAACAATAGTATATGCGCGCAGGCGTCCTCATCGGCACACTGCTGGAGAAATTTCATGCTGACGCGGTAAATGTTCTTTGGTGCACTGTTATCTTCAAGCACTTACGTAGACAGAACACGAGCTATTTGCTAAGCAAAGAGCAGGAAAAAGAGAGCAGCAGGTATCAAAATGAGCAGCCACAGAGCCGAAAGCACTCGCGCGGCTGTGGGCGGGGCGAAGCGATGGCGGCGGCAACGCCTATTGGTCGGTTCGGGCTGCGTTCGCGTTTCGACGGCATTCCAAAATCTGGAATGTCTCCGCTGAGCTCCGTCGACTCGAATGTCATCCGAACCGAATGCCGTTGAGAAACTTCATGTAGCAGCGTAAGTTCGGCAGTCGAGTCGAATGACATCAGGGGCCCTATTCTCGACACGCATGGCCGCCGTTCGCCGCCATATTCTCTCTCTGATTGGCTCATTGGGCGATCACGTGCAAGTCACGAGTTTTAAATTTGTGGCGCGAAACCATCAGGCTTCGAAATAGCTTTCTGCCGTGACGTCAAAATGACGTTTACTTGAAGACTGATTTTTAGCACAGTTATTTTTTGTGCCGGGTTGGTAAATTTAAATGTCTGTGGAGGGGAAACGAAGCTACAGCTGGCATGGAAGAAAACACTTGACTCGTTTTAGCAATTTTGAGAAAAAAAAGTTCGTACTGTGAGGGTTGCTTCCTAGAATGTGATTGGCTGGAGGAATGTCACGTGATTCACGTGATACGCAAGCATAATTCAGTGATGTCAAAATGACGTTTAGTGACGCAAAGGAAATGCTGCCATTGCTGAAAAATGCCCCATTTGGCCGTCGTAATTTGGTACGGCCGCGAGGTTAGAGTGTACTAGAATGTTCTAGTACACTCTAGCGAGGTGGTTGAATTACGGTAAGAAGAAAATGGCGGATACAAGGCTGAGTTATACGTCTGACTCCGCAGTTTGGTACCAATTTATTTGAAGTGATGAATTACGGCAAGGTAAACCTTGTTTTGAATGTAGAAAACTTTGAAACGGCTTTTTAAGGGCACTTATATAGTAACTATTCGTTGGAAGGACCGACACAAAGAAGGTTAATTTTTTTAATCGTCTCAGGAGGTCTCTACGTACTTTTCTGCTTCAAACACTTTGCGGACGTTACCAAGGCGGATTTAAAGTGGTGGCGAAGGCTGGGCCGAAAAGTGGTTTAGCGCGACTGCAGCACAACCAGAGGATGGGGGGCAAAACACTCATATAAAGAAATGATAAAGCTACAAAATTGGAATGTAATCTGCCAATAGAAAAGAAAAAATATATTAGCACCTTGTTTTATGAAAGAGGTAAGTCATTTTATTAAAACCTGGCAAATTTTGTATTTTTGCAACACTCTTGACCTGCCCCCTATTCATGAGTGTGCGGTGCATTACAGCGCGTCTTTGCAGGCCTTGTTTTGATACCCGGCTAACCCGGCCACAGTGGCGGGAGCTTACGAAGCGATTTCTTATCGCCAGCTGTCTGCGATGGCGCGCCTGGTAAAGCGTATAAATTTAGCTCGCCGGTCTCAAAATGCTCCTTTTGCGAAGTTTTCGTCGTCCTTGCATGTCGCTTCTTTGTCACCGTTCGGTAAGATTTGCACCCCGCTGCACCGCTGCGGCAGTTTTTTCGGTTTTGTCGTTTCCTTCGGCGTGCGGCCAGTGCGAAGTCTTTTTCCGTCTTTGCACGCTTCGCGTTCTTCTTTTGAAGCGCTTAGCGCTTCATTTCAAGATGAGCTTGCGGCATGTGAAGAAACGATGCTCCGTGGTACACTGCGACAGCGTGTATAGTACCATTGGTGTCACGCTACACCGATTCCCGCTGGACTTTCACAGGTGAGCTCTTGACAGTGTCGTCTGCTCTAGGTATGCGCGATAGCTTCGATATGGTTTCGCCGGGCTGTTCGCTCGTGTTTCATAGCTGTAACCCGTTCGTGCGTACTTTGCTTCATGTTTTCGGGGATATTTATGTACTACACTGCAGGGCACACACTTTCAGTGCTGAGGTGTGCGAAAGAGGCCCACATTTTTCTAATTTATAGTGAGTTTCATGCAGCTGACTATCACCAACGTGAACTTCACACCGGGCTCTCGGAAGCAACCACGTGCACGCTACTGACCGGGAGGCCCATTTAGAACAAAGTTTGCTACCTGACAGCTCTGAGTACGACATTTAGTTTTGCAAAACCATGAAGCCAATTTGAGGATCCCCTCGCAGCTGGGAGTATCGAAACTCAGCCTCGTGTATGTGCGCGGCTTTGAGGAGGCTTTAACTGGATTCGCTCAGCAGGAGTTATTGCCTGCCTTGGTATTGCTGTCCTACATATACATGACTGTCAGGGTAATTTTAAACGCACTTCACTCTCGTCACTCGTTGAGCTTAGAAAAGCAGCTAGCCGCGTGGCATGAGGATGAGCGTTACCGCACTCTGGGGCGCAGAGAGCTTGGCGCGAGCATTTACTATCATAGTTCAGATGTAATGCAAGTATAATTTACTGCAGTTAGCAGTGACAGGAATAATGACGCATTGGCGTTTCGAGTATGCGTATTCTTTTTGGCGCAGTTGTATCTAACGCGCATGTTGCATCACGTCCAGGTGCCGAGCGTGGGCGCAGTTCTGCCGCAACGTCAGCCTGGAGAAGAAGGCGCCGTCGCAGCTACGAGAACTTAGGATTTGCTCGAGGCACTTCGAACCATCTGTGTATCTGCCGTCAGGAAGGCTGCGACACGATGCTTTGCCTACTCGAGCAAGCATTGCCGGTAATTTTTGTTATCAAACTTTTAAGGCATTCGCCGCTCTTGAAATGTCAGGTTTTGTGAAAAAATGAAATTTTTCCTTTTTGTCGTAACCGTAAACAGTCTAGCGTCTTTTGCAAAACGAATTATGTATCTGTCTTGTGGCTTTAAAAATTACAGTGAATTTTTACCTGCACCCTGCTAAGCGAAAACGAAAATGGAAGTATCGCTTTCACGTGAGCACATATAATTATATACATATCGTGTATATATATATATATATATATATATATATATATAATATTCATTTTACGTCTCTTGTATGCACTGTACACTGTATGTGAGGTTCGTGACAAATGTCCAACATAGCATAGAATTAGGTTTGTGCTTGTGGTAAGCTAATAAGCTAATGGCACAAGCTTAGTAGGCGAAGGGTGCTCAAGCGAATTTCTAGGCACGGGTGCGGAAAAAGTACACTGACGGTGTGAATACTCTTGCCTGATATTTCCGGTAAAAAAAAGGATAATGGAAGTTGGATATTCGGTAGTCTGGTATGGCAAAGGGCTCCAAAGGATCTTAACTGGTATGGCAAAGGGCTCCAAAGGATCTTAACGTGAGTCTGTCAGTCTTCCGGTTCAGGCTGTTTGATGCCGCTAGCCACTTCAGCAACGGAAACCAGGCGACTCTACATGTTTTGCAGCAAGTGGGAGTTGAATCTTTCATATTCACCGTGAAACCTTGTCTCATGAACGGTCCCTGTCGTGTCCAGAGGGCATTCTCGTCCTTCCTTTGATAGCTCAAAAGAAGTGAGGGGGAAAAAAGGGTGAGCCTTCCTAAATGTTTGATGAATTTTAGTACTCCAGAACTTTGCTTTCTTGTATGCAGAGCTTCTTTTTTCATCTTCAGTCTTATCAGGATGCAATCTTATGCCGACTTGGGCAAGGTACGCTTGGTGAAAAGCTTCTCAGGATATTGTGTGCTCATGTGTTATGTATCAAAGCATGCACTGAACGATTATAGAAATGCACTAATAATTGTTTGTGTTGTTGCCTTTTACCTCAATATTCATGCTAGCGAAAGCCAATGTTTGTACAGGTTTTTATTTTTGCGATAATTGCTTACGAATTCATTCTTGTTGCATCTCATTGCGTAGGCCATGGGCTGACCTGCATAAATCTGTAGACAATATGGGGCACATTACTTGATTTGCGAGCCATCGGTGTTTGTGTGATAGGCGAATTTCGCACTCTTCAAAGTAAAACATAGCATATGAAAATTGCAAATGATTTACTGGTGCTCCACAGCTGCTGATGACATCAAACTAATGTGCCTAACGATTAAGGGTGGTAAACAGAATTTTATTTCATTGGATAAGCATTTTTCTTTCTAGAGTGATGACAGTGTGAACCGCATGCTGTGGAAGCTATAGTTCTTTGGAAATTATTTACTATAAAGGTACTGAATTCTCTTTTCTCTCCGCAATAATGTTGCCATTTCAGACACCTCAAGCGAATGCAGCAGCGACATGGACTGTTCACAATCTCTGAGCGAAACTTCAGCATCAGTGCGCCGGGCTGGAGAACCAGGTGAGCAGGGTTGTATGCATAACTGACATAAATCTTTTGAAAATGGTGACGACTGAAAGCTCATTGGACTGCTTCCTATGATAGCTGCTGTCTCCGGTGAACCTGTTTCCAAGGGGTACGTCCAGAGTAGGTCGTCCCAGTCGCTGCTACTCTTCCAAGAAGGTGATTGTTATTTCGTATCTGCTCGAACAGCCTGAGGAGGTATGGCTCAGAAATATGCTACAATTCCTTGTCTGTGCGCTGTGCAGATGCAGATGGTGCCAGCCCTGCTGGTTCTACGCTGAACCAAGCTTGTTCCCACGCCAGTGGCTTCATAATGGTTCAGTGTAAGTGTTAATTCCGCCTGTGGCGCTTAGTTATTATTTGTGCATTGTTGGGTTGCTGGCTTCCCTGTCAGAACTGGGCTGTCACTATATTTTGTTCTTTATATTCTGTGGGCGCAGCTGACCACACATATGCAGGACCAAGCACTGAAGCAAGCGCTTCATCTCTGGAACCTGGCACGGCAGGGGTGGCCGCAACACTGTCAGCGAGTGCTGATCTGTCACCAGGAGCTCCGTTCAGCAGTTCGCCTCTTTCTTATGAAGGTTAGCAATTTTACAACGCTTTCGCAATATTGCGCACTTTTTGGTGCTACAGGACTACATGCAGCTATGACTAAACCCGACGTAGCAACTTATTGCTCTTCCGTCGACTCTGTACGTTGCAGGATCTTTCACCAGCCCCATCAATGAAAGGCGGCCACTGCAGAAACTTCGAGCCAAGCTCAGGCAGCTGCGTAACCGCAACAAGAGGCTGCAAGGACTGCTGCTTCAGCGCCGTCGCATGAAGACCACTGCCGAATTGGTAGATAGTCTGCGTGAGCATTTAACACCAGCTGTTGCTGCTTTTGTTGAAGCTCAGTTAAAGATGCACAATGTCAGCAGGTTTGGCCGTCGATGGTGCAGCCAAAACAAAACCTTTGCTTTAGGTTTATACTTCCACAGCCCAAAAGGTTACAGATATTGCAGGAAACTCCTGAAACTTCCATCTGTTAGGTCACTGCAGCTGTGGCTTGCACGCGTACCATTGAGGGTTGGATTTTATCCTGAAGTTTTTGATTTGATCGAGAAATGGGCAGCGTCTTTTCCACGGCAAGACAGGGCTTGCACCATAATTTTTGATGAAATGCATGTTTCAAAGGAGCTGTCGTACAATCCAGTGCCGGACAGATTTGAAGGCCTTGAAGAGTACAGTGCAGCGCAAGGTCCAAATCTTGCAAACAAGGCGCTTGTGTTCATGGCCAAAGGAATATGTACGCCGTGGAAGCAGCCTCTTGGCTACTTCTTTGCAGATAAGGCAGCGCCTGCAACTGTTCTGTATGACCTCCTCTTCAAATGCCACAAAATGTTGGTTGGAGCTGGATTGCAGCCTGTGGCTGTGGTTTGTGATCAGGGGAACCAAAATGTTTCTCTGTTTTCGAAACTTGTGACCCCTGAAAAGCCGTACTTAAGTGTGAATGGTGAACCGCTTTTCTTTATTTTTGATCCACCGCATTTGCTCAAGTGCTTGCGCAATATGCTCTTCAAGTATGACTTCAGGGTAGGCAGTGACACAATTAAAAGCTCGTACATACGACAGGCTTATGAGAAGGATCGAGAAATGCAAATTCGGTCCATCCCAAAGTTGAGTGCCCGGCACTTTAATTTAACTTTTGCTTCGAAGATGTCTGTGAAACTCGCAGCACAGGTATTCAGCAATCATTGCGCTGCTGCATTGTGCACATTGGTAACATTCCAACAGTTGCCATCAGAGGCTATCCACACAGCCAGATTTGTTGAGAGGATCGATAGACTCTTTGACAGTCTAAATACTTCACAGAAGCGGGGAAAGTCTCCGTATGCATCTGCAATTTGTGCAGGATCTGTGCATGAAGAGTTTTTGGAAGAGTGTATTGCAGTTTTCGAAAACATCGAAGTTCTAGGCTGTGCGCGGCAGCCTCTTTGCATCCGTGGCTTCTGCCAAACTATGAGGGCTGTGCTGCTGTTATGGAACCACCTGGCCTCTCGCTATGGTTTGACATACCTCCTTACCAGGCACCTGAACCAGGATGCACTTGAAAACACCTTTGCTATTGTTAGGTCGAAATCTGGATCGAACAGCAACTCGTCTTGCCGGCAGTTTCAAGCAGCATTTAGGCATCTTTTAGTTAGCAACCTTTTCAAACTGTCGGAAAGCAGCAACTGTGCTGAAGACATGTCTAGCCTTCTAGCCACTCTCCCAGTTTGTTTATCTAAGTCTGCTCCTTCTCTCTGTACAGCTGCCACATCTTTGCCAGTTGCAGTAGAAGTTTTGCCATATGATTATCAGTCTCCAATACTAGAGAACAACATTGTCTATTTTGCTGGCTGGCTTGCCTACAAGTTTATGAATGATCACAGGTGTGTTACAGGGCCACATACGTGCGAGGTGAGGCTAGAAAATGCCGCCTTTGCCGATCAGAGCCAAGTTCTCTTGTACTTAAGTGTCAAAAATCCTGGAGAAGGTGACTTTGGGAGCCTGTCAGTTCCTACACCCTCGTTTGTAGCTTTCATCAATGCTTGCGAGCAGGTTTTTGTCGCATCTAGTTCCAATATTGTGGGAAAAGAACAAGTAGGGCATGATCTGTGCATGTTGCTTCATGCCAAGGTAGAAAAATCGCTGACTGTGTGTGGTGATGACGTTTATGATGGTTTGTTTGCCCTGTTCGTCAGGGTGAGGCTGCATTGGCTTGCACGCAGAAAAAATCTTGAACTGCACAGTCAAACTACTAAACGGAAAGCCACGAAGCAAGCACTGAGGCTAAGCAAATGAAAAGGATGCAATTCCCGAGCTGTTGGCTGAATATTTTGTGAAGTTGCAGGCTATTATGCAGCCTGTGCAACAAATCAGCTTAGTCTGGTTTAACGGTTGCAAAGGGTTTTTTTCTGGTTCACAGCCTGGTTTTATTCTTTTATTTTTTACTTGTGTATTTTGATTTGCTAGGATGTGACGTGGTTGCTCACAGGGGCAATGGTTTAACAATGTAGCATCTTTCATCGTTCATTCCACTATGTCACTCTTTTAGGGTACTTTTATGCCATGTACAGCCTGTTCAAGTGTCACCTATGTACTTGTGCAATATTGTCAGATAAAACGCCATACCGATAAAGCGAATGCCTCTGAAAGGAGACTTTCTAGGCAATGGATTAACCTAGTTTCCGTGGCGCTGGGATTAATTTTTCCACCTGCTCGCCCCCCCTGCAGTTCCGTGCTGGCAGGTATAATGAAATCAACCATTGTCATCATAACTACCACTCGGCACCACTGGCTACCAGGCCACCTTTTAGCAGGCTAGTTGCATCTCAGAGTTTTTAGTAGGATCTTTGTCAGCGCAACGAACAGAACAGCGCTGGACTTTTATCTGGCTATATTGTAGCGTACAGTACACTGATTACATGCTTTACTGCCCCGCGAATGTCCTTGCACTTCACTGTACGCTGTACTTCATGTGTACTTTTGTTGACGTAAAATTACTTCAAATTGATCCGGCTAACGACTAGAAGTACTCTGGAGATGGTACGCCGGCTCAATGTATGGTATTTGCTCCTACGTTGAGCACGTTTGAGGGTGCTAAAGCTGGCTTTAACATTGCCTTGCAGATGTAAACGCACCTGCTATATTCTTTCAGCTGAAGAAATTAAATGTGAAGAATAATCCCAGTGTGCTCTATGGTCTGTGTTGATGCGCCTACTTATGTCATGTTATGTTTGCTTCAATTGAAGCTGTCGTAGCATTGTTTTCTATACTTTTCAATTTCCTAACTGACAACGTTCGTGGCACTTCAGGGCTTTTTCCTATCTGCACTGTGACTATTGAGATGATTAGCCAACTTAAACAATACTGCTTGTGCTGCCTGTGACATGTATTTTTTGTTTGTGTGCCAAGGGTGTGCTTTGTGACTGTATTTGTTTGGTTGCTGCAATAAACAATGAATATGAAACTATGAAAACCATACTTGCCGTACACTCTATTGCGAACTGTGCACTTGAGCCAGTGCTTTGTGCATCATACCTTGCATCATACCTTGCTGTACTCAAAAGCTCTCAAAAGTACTAGCACCAGTATTTGCACTACGAATCATGCATGCTTCGCCAGTGTCTGGAAGTGTTGCTGCCTTTCTATGCTGCCCCTCCTTTACCAGTCACTTTCATTGCGTTCCCAATTGCACATTAACAAGGCCATAACTAGCAGGAACTCGAGCACATTTGACTGGCAAAGGTTGGGGCGCGCTGAAAGGCAGCAACCTTCGAGAGGTACGGGCTCGAAAACGCGGATTCTACAGAAAGACCGCTTTATAATTCGCGCCAAAAGCATACGTATGCGTGACGTCATTCTACGTCACGTTTGCGTAGTTTGCCCCCCAAAATCCAGGGGGCGCTGGAGTGCCCACGAGCCGCCATTTTTTGGACCAATGGGCGTCTATGGAGCCTTCGCTACCAGGGTACATCTCCCTTGACGTTACTACGGCATCATCAATGCACCGTCTCTTCCACGACGACGAAGACGCGGAGGCAACGTGCGACGGTATGGGCCATCGTATTTGAGGCAACAACGACGACGTTCGGACTAGCTAGAAGTTCGCTAGAAAGAAGTTCGGACGATGGCTTTGTTTCCGGCATTACCCGTCGTATTGGACTGGCTAGGAGTGCTTTCGGACAGGCATTATCGTGAGCGTCGAGACGCTTTCGAGATGCCCGATGACTTGTTCAGGCAGCATTTTCGCCTGACAAAAGACTTGGTGAGGTGGCTGTGTGACGAGTTGCGGGAAGATCTGGAGAGGCAGCACGTCAACACGGCAACTGTGCTCACCGTGGAGCAGCAGGTGCTGTGTGCGCTCCGGTTTTACGCCACAGGCAGTTTTCAGGGCATGATTGCAAGCGACGAACACCTAGCGGTTAGTCAGCCGAGTGTGAGTCGCTGCATCCATGCAGTCACCGACGCGATTGTGAACTGCCTGGGACACGAGTGGATCTCCTTCCCATGCTCTCCGGCTGAACTGGCGACCGCACGCGAAGGCTTCGAGCTGCTGGACAGTAGATTCCCGGGATGTGTTGGCGCCATCGATGGGACACTTGTCTGCATAGCCGCACCATCTGACGAGGTCAACAGACCGGCTTACTTCTGCCGCAAGGGATACTATGCCTTGAACGTCATGGTGGTAAGAACGACAACAATAAGCTTTGTAGCGGTGCTCTTTGGTGCATGACCTTTGGCCTCCTGTAACCAGAAACATGCCGTCGTCGGCACTCGTTTGCGGCGTGCTTACCTGCATGTTTTATTAGACTAAAGGGAGAACGGTCTGCTGGAGAAAGCGGGTTAACATTTGTGCCTGTAAAGGAAAGCAGAAAAAAATGGCACAATCGTGCCTTCGGAAAAAGAAACATACAATGAACGGAGCCTCCAAACTGCCTGGAGTGCAGCCTTTGTGATTTTCTGTATTTTGCTGCGTCTGAGTTCTTATATTCTGGCAACATGACACTCAAAGGTAGAAACAAAAAGAGGTAGTAGACTGGCACTTGCACACATAGCTCATTGCATGCATGCCCATGTATTTGTTCCTGTAAGCCCTGCAACTGCACATTACTGACAGAACAGTGTTCATTGCTGGAGTAGTGGGAGTTGCACAAACAAGGTGCTCGTGGACAAGGATTACACAGTATGACCTTGTTTGCACAGTTCATGTCATGTGCTATGTTATCTTCATTGTTTTATGACACTTTGTCTTGGGTGATGCAGGTGTTCCCACTTCACTGTGAGATTAGATTCTGAGTGCTCAGTCCAGTGAGTGTTGGAGCCCCTTTTTTCTCATCTGTGTCAAGTATCACAATCAATCACTTTGGTTTTATGGTTTCAGTATGCTGTCTGCTGTAGTGCAACATACTGTACCAGTGTGCAGTTGATAATGCAGTGGAGGAAAGTCAGTGTTTTGGCGCATGTCTTTGCTAGCAAAAACTATGGCATAAGGTAAAAAAAAACTGCTAACAACAACACAGACGGCGGCTGAAGTTGTTAAATTGCAACACAAAATATACACCTACGCCACATCATAAATGTTACAATACGAAGACTGGTTCGCACTTGTAAATTGGGCGGGTAAAAGAATAAATATTTGTTCATGCTTCTTTACAGGTGTGTGATGCCCATCTTCGCATCAGGGCACTTGACGCTACATTCCCAGGGTCTGTGCATGATTCCTTCGTGTGGCGGACATCACCGGTGCATCATGCACTGTGCAACCACAATTTTCTGCAATCTGGGGAATATCTACTAGGTATGTGAATTCTGGCACAAGGGCGAAATAGTTGCACTGAACAAATGTAAATCCAGTCAGTAGATGTCAGACAACAGTTGCATGTAGCTGGTTAAGCATATCTACAGTGAACACACTGTTGAGGCAATTTGCTTTCAATTTAATGCAAATCCAGGGTTTCCACATGTCAGCAGTAGTGTCAACGAAGGTGTTGCATTAGTGAAACTGTTATCGGTAAGGAAATCGGAGGTCAGGAAGAGTTGAGGCTTTCCTTCAAGGTATTTATAACAACATACGTACATAATAACATTAATAACACAGGATGCAGACCTGCTTATTCCTGCACATCGAGTGAGTAAAAAATAAGATATTTGTTCATGTTCCTTCACGGGTGAGCAATGCAATATACAGTAGTATCACAACTATGTAACAACATAAATATCACAACATGCAGATTTGCTTTTACTTGTAAACCGAGAGGGTGGAAAAATAAGGGATACTTCTTTATGCTGTAGCTCAGAAAATGTGAGGTCAGATATAGCTGAGGCTCTCCTTCAAAGCCGATATGTCTACAGGTACATGTCACCATTTGTATACAGCAAACTTACAGGCCGCCATATTGCCTGTATCATGGCTGATAACAATGATAGCAATAATTATTGTATCATAAATAGAGGCCTTTGTAATTAGGGGAGAAAAGTAATAAATGATGAAATAAATAATGGACTGAAAAATTCATGCACCCAAATTGCAGATGTTGCGCATTTTGAAAAATGTCAGTCTTCATTGGCCTGCAGGTGATGGCGCCTACCTGCTGCAGCCATGGTTGGTCACACCTATTCCAGGATGTCACGCTCCTGGCAGTCCTGCTGCCAGGTTCAACAGTGCACATTCATCGCTGAGGTCTGTTGTCGAGCGCACGATTGGTGTCCTGAAGAGCCGGTTCAGGTGTCTACAACTGTACCGCGCACTGCACTACGAACCGGAGACTGCAGCGAAGATTTTTGCAGCTTGTGCAGTGTTGCACAATGTGTGCATATATTCACGGCTGCCTCAACTTGCCCCCCCTGACAACGGTGACCCTGATGATGACAGACACCTCTGTGATGACAACGGTGCCTTTCCTGCTCTATAACAGGCAGGTAGATATAAGCGTGACCAGCTGCTGCAGACATTTTTGTGCCAGCCTCGCCTGTAGACACGTTTATGTGCAGCCAGCAGCTGCCTCGGCAGCACCAGCCGCCTCGCCTGCACCAGCCACCTCGCCAGCACCAGCCACCCTGCAAGCAATGATTGGCATTATTGCATACTTTGTTTCATACGGCAACAAGTATGTTGCACTGTTTATTTTTAAGTCAAAAGAGCTACAACTGGGGCTAGTTGGAAATGCATCCTTGAAGGTATTGGTGAGCGCTACGAAAACACGGAAAGGGACGAACACACAAGACAAGCGCTTTCTAACAACTGTTTATTATCTGAAGAAGCATGCCTATATACACATATTAACGTCATGTCATACCCAGAAGAAGGAAGAGCACACGCTCGCTGATAAGAGCGATATGAAGGAAAAATATATAATAATAAAATGGGGTAGATGCCTGAACAAGAGGCTCAGAGAGCACGAAAGATTATGCGAGCAAGTAGCGAAATCGGGAAACCTGGCACCACATTGCGCACACTGCAAATGCACCCCGATGCTAAACAACACCAGGGTAATAGGTCGGGCCAGAAACAGACGGGAACGCGAAATTATCGAAGCTTTCGCTATGCACGTTGCTCCAGATAACCAATGCATCAGCTCCCCTTCGGTGATGCTAGGGAGAACCGAATTAAACTACCTCAGGAATAGCAATCTTCGGCTGTTGTAAAGGCACGTGTTGTTATTTTTATTATTATATATTTTTCCTTCATATCGCTCTTATCAGCGACGTGTGCTCTTCCTTCTTCTGGGTATGACATGACGTTAATATGTGTATATAGGCATGCTTCTTCAGATAATAAACAGTTGTTAGAAAGCGCTTGTCTTGTGTGTTCGTCCCTTTCCGTATTTTCGTAGCGCTCACCAATACCTTCAAGGTTATTTTTAAGCTTTTGTTTAAAGTGAAAACTCAGTTCCAGCTATTTATTTAATATATTCGTGCCGCAGCATGTGCTGTGTTTCATCAAACTGCGTTGTGTCTGTGAGCACAGAACGCTGTCTTCGCAGTATTTCTTCCCTGAGGCACGAAGCCTCTGCTTACTTCTCATTGCATTGTCTGCATCAAGAGGATGTGCCCCCGCAAGGAATTCAGCTTCAGTGGTGTTGTACAAACGCAGTCTACAGTGTGCTGCTTCAAGCTGAGTGCTTGATGTGTGAAGTTATGTGTGGTGGTGCATTGTTGTGAAAAGCTGCTACTGTGCACAGTGCTCTTTACAGTGGCATGTGCAGCATTTGGCGAAGTCCTGTCATAGTCGACATTGTGGCAGTGGTCGTCGTCGCCCTTGCACCTGCCATCATTGTAGTGTTAAAAGAGGTGGGCGTCGCCCACCATTGGAGCAAACTGTGGCCATCTGTGTGACCTTGTATCACACCTATCCTACACTCTGTGAAATGTGGGCTGTATGTTAATGCTATCTTCAGGACTTGTTTGTATGCTGTGCCGTGTACTGTCAGTATGTATGCAGCATGCTAAGAGAGCAGTCTGTGCGTTCACCATCCACCTGCAAAAGAACTTAACTTTTTCCCTGTCCTCAGTGCCTCCGGTATGGAGCCTGTGTCGTGTGTGTTGTGTTTTGGCTACCATTCATTGGCAACCACTTGAGCATTATGTTACCTCTCCGGGCATCAGCATCGCTGCAGGTCACAAGGTGCGCACAGTACACAAGATGCAAGGTGCCAACGGCATCTCCCTGAGAGTGCAATTTTATCCAGTAGAGAAGTGTTTGCGTAAGACAGGAGAGGAAATGTTCGCTGTGCTTTTATCTAGTCATGAACTTAGTATAACATTGAACTCTGACTGATGTGCTTCGCATGAGAATCGTAGTTTTTTACACATCCTTAATGAGCAACCTTACATCTCATTCCGGTTCCGCTTCACTGTCACGGGCAAGACACGTTATATCAGAGATGTAACGAGTTATAAAGAGTTGCCAGCCTGTGCTGCACAGTCGAATGGCATTACAGGTTCAGTATGACCTCAGAAAGACATGTATACACAATTACTTGTTCATTGAAGGAAATGATGTTAAGGGCATAAGTGTTTTTGATGAACACACGATGAACACAATGTCGTGAAAAGCAGTCATGGTGGCCCTTATATTCCATGCTGCATTTGCCACCTTTGCGTTGCTTCCAAACACTCTCATTGCAATTTTTGAGTGATTGTAGTGTCTTGGCTGCACTTACACAAACCTCACTTGCTGTATTGAGGCGTTGCCTACATTTTACTTGTATGTTAACGTGAAATTTTTTTGCTTCTGTTGATGACATGTGCCACCTG
>JARKHS020034306.1:0-98787 GCA_030143305.2 Amblyomma americanum | reverse complement strand
TTTTCATGCAGTTCTAAGAGAAAAAGTTTATACCTTTCTCTCGTCTACTCTTCGACGACTAGTAAAATCGATGCTCGTGAATTTTGCTTGTTTCGATCTAAAACGATGTATCCCGTTATTTTGAGCCGGAATACAAGTTTTCGCGCAGTTCTGAGAGAAAAAGTTTACACCTTTCTCTCGTCTACTCTTCGACGACTTGTAAAATCTAAGTGCGTAAATCTCGCTAATTTCGATCTAAAACGATGTATCCCGTTGTTTTGAGCCGGAATACAAGTTTTCCTCCAGTTCTGAGAGAAAAAGCTTACAGGTCTCGTCTACTCTTCGACGACTTGTAAAATCGATGTTCGTGAATCTCGCTAGTTTCGATCTAAAACGATGTATCCCATTGTTTTGAGCTGGAATACAAGTTTTCCCGCAGTTCTGAGAGAAAAAGTTTACAGGTCTCTCTCGTCTACTCTTGGACGACTTGTAAAATCGATGCTCGTGAATTTTGCTAGCTGCTAACTAAAACGATTTATCTCGTTGTTTTGAGCCGGAATACAAGTTTTCGCGCAGTTCTGAGAGAAAAAGTTTACACCTTTCTCTCGTCTGCTCTTCGACGTCTCGTAAAATCGAAGTTCGTAAATCTCGGTAGTTTCGATCTAAAACGATGTATCCCGTTGTTTTGAGCCGGATTACAAGTTTTCCTCCAGTTCTGAGAGAAAAAGTTTACAGGTCTCGTCTACTCTTCGACGACTTGTAAAATCGATGTTCGTGAATCTCGCTAGTTTCGCTCTAAAACGATGTATCCCGTTGTATTGGGCTGGAATACAAGTTTTCCCGCAGTTCTGAGAGAAAAAGTTTACAGCTCTCTCTCGTCTACACTTCGACGACTTGTAAAATCGATGTTCGTGAATCTCGCTAGTTTCGATCTAAAACGAAGTATCTCGTTGTTTTGAGCCGGAATACAAGTTTTCGAGCAGTTCTGAGATAAAAAGTTTACACCTTTCTCTCGTCGGCTCTTCGACGACTTGTTAACTCGATGCTCGTGATATTTCCTAGTTTCGATCTAAAAGAATGTATCCCGTTGTTTCGAGCCGGAATACAAGTTTTCGCGCAGTTCTGAGAGAAAAAGTTTACACCTTCTCTCGTCTACTCTTCGACGACTAGTAAAATCGATGTTCGTGAATCTCGCTAGTTTCGATCTAAAACAATGTATCCTGTTGGTTTCAGCCGGAATTCAAGTTTTCGCGCAGTTCTGAGAGAAAAAGTCTACAGCGCTCTCTCGTCTACTCTTCGACGACTTGTAAAATCAAAGTTCGTAAATCTCGCTAGTTTTGATCTAAAACAATATATATCATTGTTTTGAACCGGAATATAAGTTTTCGTGCAGTTCTGAGAGAAAAAGTTTACACCTTTCTCTCGTCTACTCTTCGACGACTAGTAAAATCGAAGTGTTGTAAATCTCACTAGTTTCGATCTAAAACGATGTATTCCGTTGTTTTGAGCCGGAATACAAGTTTTCCTCCAGTTCTGAGAGAAAAAGTTTAAAGGTCTCGTCTACTCTTCGACGACTTGTAAAATCGATGCTCGTGAATTTTGCTAGTTTCGATCTAAAACGATGTATCTCGTTGTTTTGAGCCGGAATAAAAGTGTTTGCGCAGTTCAGAGAGAAAAAGTTTACAGCTTTCTCTCGTCTACTCTTCGACGACTTGTAAAATCTAATTGCGTAAATCTCGCTAGTTCCGATCTAAAACGATGTATTCCGTTGTTTTGAGCCGGATTACAAGTTTTCCTCCAGTTCTGAGAGAAAAAGTTTACAGGTCTCGTCTACACTTCGACGACTTGTAAAATCGATGTTCGTGAATCTCGCTAGTTTCGATCTAAAACGATGTATCTCGTTGTTTTGAGCCGGAATACAAGTTTTCGGCCAGTTCTGAGATAAAAAGTTTACACCTTTCTCTCGTCTACTCCTCGACGACTTTTAAAATCTATGCTCGTGAATTTTGCTAGTTTCGATCTAAAACGATGTATCTCGTTGTTTTGAGCCGGAATAAAAGTGTTTGCGCAGTTCAGAGAGAAAAAGTTTACAGCTTTCTCTCGTCTACTCTTCGACGACTTGTAAAATCTAATTGCGTAAATCTCGCTAGTTCCGATCTAAAACGATGTATTCCGTTGTTTTGAGCCGGATTACAAGTTTTCCTCCAGTTCTGAGAGAAAAAGTTTACAGGTCTCGTCTACACTTCGACGACTTGTAAAATCGATGTTCGTGAATCTCGCTAGTTTCGATCTATAACGATGTATCCCGTTGTTTTGAGCTGGAATACAAGTTTTCTCGCAGTTCTGAGAGAAAAAGTTTACAGCTCTCGTCTACTCTTTGACGACTTGTAAAATCGAAGTTCGTAAATCTCGGTAGTTTTGATCTAAAACGATGTATCCCGTTGTATTGGGCTGGAATACAAGTTTTCCCGCACTTCTGAGAGAAAAAGTTTACAGCTCTCTCTCGTCTACACTTCGACGACTTGTAAAATCGATGTTCGTGAATCTCGCTAGTTTCGATCTAAAACGATGTATCTCGTTGTTTTGAGCCGGAATACAAGTTTTCGCGCAGTTCTGAGATAAAAAGTTTACACCTTTCTCTCGTCGGCTCCTCGACGACTTGTAAAATCGATGCTCGTGATATTTGCTAGTTTCGATCTAAAACAAGGTATCCCGTTGTTTCGAGCCGGAATACAAGTTTTCGCGCAGTTCTCAGAGAAGATGTTTACACCTTCTCACGCCTACTCTTCGACGACTAGTAAAATCAATATTCGTGAATTTCGCTAGTTTCGATCTAAAACGATGTATCTTGTTGTTTTCAGCCGGAATTCAAGTTTTCGTGCAGTTCTGAAAGAAAGAGTTTACAGTGCTCTCTCGTGTACTCTTCGCCGACTTGTAAAATCAAAGTTCGTAAATCTCGCTAGTTTTGATCTAAAACGATGTATCCCATTGTTTTGAGCCGGAATACGAGTTTTCGCGCAGTTCTGAGATAAAAAGTTTACACCTTCTCACGCCTACTCTTCGACGACTAGTAAAATCGATTTTCGTGAATTTCGGTAGTTTCGATCTAAAACGATGTATCGTGTTGTTTTCAGCCGGAATTCAAGTTTTCGTGCAGTTCTGAGAGAAAGAGTTTACAGTGCTCTCTCGTGTACTCTTCGCCGACTTGTAAACTCGATGCTCGTGAATTTTGCTAGTTTCGATCTAAAACGATGTATCCCGTTGTTTTGAGCCGGAATACAAGTTTTCCTCCAGTTCTGAGAGAAAAAGTTTACAGGTCTCGTCTACTCTTCGACGACTTGTAAAATCTAATTGCGTAAATCTCGCTAGTTTCGATCTAAAACGATGTAGTCCGATGTTTTGAGCCGGAATACAAGTTTTCCTCCAGTTCTGAGAGAAAAAGTTTACAGGTCTCGTCTACTCTTCGACGACTTGTAAAATCGATGTTCGTGAATCTCGCTAGTTTCGATCTAAAACGATGTATCCCGTTGTTTTGAGCTGCAATACAAGTTTTCCCGCAGTTCTGAGAGAAAAAGTTTACAGCTCTCGTCTACTCTTTGACGACTTGTAAAATCGATGTTCGTGGATCTCGCTAGTTTCAATCTAAAACGATGTATCCCGGTGTTTTGAGCCGGAATACAAGTTTTCGCGCAGTTCTGAGATAAAAAGTTTACAGCTTTCTCTCGTCTACTCTTCGACGACATGTAAAATCGATGTTCGTGAATCTCGCTAGTTTCGATTTAAAACGATGTATCCCATTGTTTTCAGCCGGAATTCAAGTTTTCGCACTGTTCTGAGAGAAAAAGTTTACACCTTTCTCCCGTCTACTCTTCGACAACTTGTAAACACGATGCTCGTGAATTTTGCTAGTTTCTATCTAAAACGATGTTTCCCGTTGTTTGGAGCCGGAATACAAGTTTTCATGCAGTTCTAAGAGAAAAAGTTTATACCTTTCTCTCGTCTACTCTTCGACGACTAGTAAAATCGATGCTCGTGAATTTTGCTTGTTTCGATCTAAAACGATGTATCCCGTTATTTTGAGCCGGAATACAAGTTTTCGCGCAGTTCTGAGAGAAAAAGTTTACACCTTTCTCTCGTCTACTCTTCGACGACTTGTAAAATCGATGCTCGTGAATTTTGCTTGTTTCGATCTAAAACGATGTATCCCGTTATTTTGAGCCGGAATACAAGTTTTCGCGCAGTTCTGAGAGAAAAAGTCTACAGCGCTCTCTCGTCTACTCTTCGACGACTTGTAAAATCAAAGTTCGTAAATCTCGCTAGTTTTGATCTAAAACAATATATATCATTGTTTTGAACCGGAATATAAGTTTTCGTGCAGTTCTAAGAGAAAAAGTTTATACCTTTCTCTCGTCTACTCTTCGACGACTAGTAAAATCGATGCTCGTGAATTTTGCTAGTTTCGATCTAAAACGATGTATCCCGTTATTTTGAGCCGGAATACAAGTTTTCGTGCAGTTCTGAGAGAAAAAGTTTACACCTTTCTCTCGTCTACTCTTCGACGACTAGTAAAATCGAAGTGTTGTAAATCTCACTAGTTTCGATCTAAAACGATGTATTCCGTTGTTTTGAGCCGGAATACAAGTTTTCCTCCAGTTCTGAGAGAAAAAGTTTACAGGTCTCGTCTACTCTTCGACGACTTGTAAAATCGATGCTCGTGAATTTTGCTAGCTTCTATCTAAAACGATTTATCTTGTTTACAGCCGGAATACAAGTTTTCGCGCAGTTCTGAGAGAAAAAATTACACCTTTCTCTCGTCTGCTCTTCGACGACTTGTAAAATCGAAGTTCGTAAATCTCGGTAGTTTCGATCTAAAACGATGTATCCCGTTGTATTGGGATGGAATACAAGTTTTCCCGCAGTTCTGAGAGAAAAAGTTTACAGCTCTCTCTCGTCTACACTTCGACGACTTGTAAAATCGATGTTCGTGAATCTCGCTAGTTTCGATCTAAAACGATGTATCTCGTTGTTTTGAGCCGGAATACAAGTTTTCGGCCAGTTCTGAGATAAAAAGTTTACACCTTTCTCTCGTCTACTCCTCGACGACTTGTAAAATGTATGCTCGTGAATTTTGCTAGTTTCGATCTAAAACGATGTATCTCGTTGTTTTGAGCCGGAATAAAAGTGTTTGCGCAGTTCAGAGAGAAAAAGTTTACAGCTTTCTCTCGTCTACTCTTCGACGACTTGTAAAATCTAATTGCGTAAATCTCGCTAGTTCCGATCTAAAACGATGTATTCCGTTGTTTTGAGCCGGATTACAAGTTTTCCTCCAGTTCTGAGAGAAAAAGTTTACAGGTCTCGTCTACACTTCGACGACTTGTAAAATCGATGTTCGTGAATCTCGCTAGTTTCGATCTATAACGATGTATCCCGTTGTTTTGAGCTGGAATACAAGTTTTCTCGCAGTTCTGAGAGAAAAAGTTTACAGCTCTCGTCTACTCTTTGACGACTTGTAAAATCGATGTTCGTGGATCTCGCTAGTTTCGATCTAAAACGATGTATCCCGTTGTTTTCAGCCGGAATTCAAGTTTTCGCACTGTCTGAGAGAAAAAGTTTACACCTTTCTCTCGTCTACTCTTCGTCGACTTGTAAAATCGATGCTCATGAATTTTGCTAGCTTCTATCTAAAACGATTTATCTCGTTGTTTTGAGCCGGAATACAAGTTTTCGCGCAGTTCTGAGAGAAAAAGTTTACACCTTTCTCTCGTCTGCTCTCCGACGACTTGTAAAATCGAAGTTCGTAAATCTCGGTAGTTTCGATCTAAAACGATGTATCCCGTTGTATTGGGCTGGAATACAAGTTTTCCCGCACTTCTGAGAGAAAAAGTTTACAGCTCTCTCTCGTCTACACTTCGACGACTTGTAAAATTGATGTTCGTGAATCTCGCTAGTTTCGATCTAAAACGATGTATCTCGTTGTTTTGAGCCGGAATACAAGTTTTCGCGCAGTTCTGAGATAAAAAGTTTACACCTTTCTCTCGTCGGCTCCTCGACGACTTGTAAAATCGATGCTCGTGATATTTGCTAGTTTCGATCTAAAACAAGGTATCCCGTTGTTTCGAGCCGGAATACAAGTTTTCGCGCAGTTCTCAGAGAAGAAGTTTACACCTTCTCACGCCTACTCTTCGACGACTAGTAAAATCAATGTTCGTGAATTTCGCTAGTTTCGATCTAAAACGATGTATCTTGTTGTTTTCAGCCGGAATTCAAGTTTTCGTGCAGTTCTGAGAGAAAGAGTTTACAGTGCTCTCTCGTGTACTCTTCGCCGACTTGTAAAATCAAAGTTCGTAAATCTCGCTAGTTTTGATCTAAAACGATGTATCCCATTGTTTTGAGCCGGAATACGAGTTTTCGCGCAGTTCTGAGATAAAAAGTTTACACCTTCTCACGCCTACTCTTCGACGACTAGTAAAATCGATTTTCGTGAATTTCGGTAGTTTCGATCTAAAACGATGTATCGTGTTGTTTTCAGCCGGAATTCAAGTTTTCGTGCAGTTCTGAGAGAAAGAGTTTACAGTGCTCTCTCGTGTACTCTTCGCCGACTTGTAAACTCGATGCTCGTGAATTTTGCTAGTTTCGATCTAAAACGATGTATCCCGTTATTTTGAGCCGGAATACAAGTTTTCGTGCAGTTCTGAGAGAAAAAGTTTACACCTTTCTCTCGTCTACTCTTCGACGACTAGTAAAATCGAAGTGTTGTAAATCTCACTAGTTTCGATCTAAAACGATGTATTCCCTTGTTTTGAGCCGGAATACAAGTTTTCCTCCAGTTCTGAGAGAAAAAGTTTACAGGTCTCGTCTACTCTTCGACGACTTGTAAAATCGATGCTCGTGAATTTTGCTAGCTTCTATCTAAAACGATTTATCTTGTTTACAGCCGGAATACAAGTTTTCGCGCAGTTCTGAGAGAAAAAATTACACCTTTCTCTCGTCTGCTCTTCGACGACTTGTAAAATCGAAGTTCGTAAATCTCGGTAGTTTCGATCTAAAACGATGTATCCCGTTGTATTGGGATGGAATACAAGTTTTCCCGCAGTTCTGAGAGAAAAAGTTTACAGCTCTCTCTCGTCTACACTTCGACGACTTGTAAAATCGATGTTCGTGAATCTCGCTAGTTTCGATCTAAAACGATGTATCTCGTTGTTTTGAGCCGGAATACAAGTTTTCGGCCAGTTCTGAGATAAAAAGTTTACACCTTTCTCTCGTCTACTCCTCGACGACTTGTAAAATCTATGCTCGTGAATTTTGCTAGTTTCGATCTAAAACGATGTATCTCGTTGTTTTGAGCCGGAATAAAAGTGTTTGCGCAGTTCAGAGAGAAAAAGTTTACAGCTTTCTCTCGTCTACTCTTCGACGACTTGTAAAATCTAATTGCGTAAATCTCGCTAGTTCCGATCTAAAACGATGTATTCCGTTGTTTTGAGCCGGATTACAAGTTTTCCTCCAGTTCTGAGAGAAAAAGTTTACAGGTCTCGTCTACACTTCGACGACTTGTAAAATCGATGTTCGTGAATCTCGCTAGTTTCGATCTATAACGATGTATCCCGTTGTTTTGAGCTGGAATACAAGTTTTCTCGCAGTTCTGAGAGAAAAAGTTTACAGCTCTCGTCTACTCTTTGACGACTTGTAAAATCGATGTTCGTGAATCTCGCTAGTTTCGATCTAAAACGATGTATCCCGTTGTTTTCAGCCGGAATTCAAGTTTTCGCACTGTCTGAGAGAAAAAGTTTACACCTTTCTCTCGTCTACTCTTCGTCGACTTGTAAAATCGATGCTCATGAATTTTGCTAGCTTCTATCTAAAACGATTTATCTCGTTGTTTTGAGCCGGAATACAAGTTTTCGCGCAGTTCTGAGAGAAAAAGTTTACACCTTTCTCTCGTCTGCTCTCCGACGACTTGTAAAATCGAAGTTCGTAAATCTCGGTAGTTTCGATCTAAAACGATGTATCCCGTTGTATTGGGCTGGAATACAAGTTTTCCCGCACTTCTGAGAGAAAAAGTTTACAGCTCTCTCTCGTCTACACTTCGACGACTTGTAAAATCGATGTTCGTGAATCTCGCTAGTTTCGATCTAAAACGATGTATCTCGTTGTTTTGAGCCGGAATACAAGTTTTCGCGCAGTTCTGAGATAAAAAGTTTACACCTTTCTCTCGTCGGCTCCTCGACGACTTGTAAAATCGATGCTCGTGATATTTGCTAGTTTCGATCTAAAACAAGGTATCCCGTTGTTTCGAGCCGGAATACAAGTTTTCGCGCAGTTCTCAGAGAAGAAGTTTACACCTTCTCACGCCTACTCTTCGACGACTAGTAAAATCAATGTTCGTGAATTTCGCTAGTTTCGATCTAAAACGATGTATCTTGTTGTTTTCAGCCGGAATTCAAGTTTTCGTGCAGTTCTGAGAGAAAGAGTTTACAGTGCTCTCTCGTGTACTCTTCGCCGACTTGTAAAATCAAAGTTCGTAAATCTCGCTAGTTTTGATCTAAAACGATGTATCCCATTGTTTTGAGCCGGAATACGAGTTTTCGCGCAGTTCTGAGATAAAAAGTTTACACCTTCTCACGCCTACTCTTCGACGACTAGTAAAATCGATTTTCGTGAATTTCGGTAGTTTCGATCTAAAACGATGTATCGTGTTGTTTTCAGCCGGAATTCAAGTTTTCGTGCAGTTCTGAGAGAAAGAGTTTACAGTGCTCTCTCGTGTACTCTTCGCCGACTTGTAAACTCGATGCTCGTGAATTTTGCTAGTTTCGATCTAAAACGATGTATCCCGTTATTTTGAGCCGGAATACAAGTTTTCGTGCAGTTCTGAGAGAAAAAGTTTACACCTTTCTCTCGTCTACTCTTCGACGACTAGTAAAATCGAAGTGTTGTAAATCTCACTAGTTTCGATCTAAAACGATGTATTCCGTTGTTTTGAGCCGGAATACAAGTTTTCCTCCAGTTCTGAGAGAAAAAGTTTACAGGTCTCGTCTACTCTTCGACGACTTGTAAAATCGATGCTCGTGAATTTTGCTAGCTTCTATCTAAAACGATTTATCTTGTTTACAGCCGGAATACAAGTTTTCGCGCAGTTCTGAGAGAAAAAATTACACCTTTCTCTCGTCTGCTCTTCGACGACTTGTAAAATCGAAGTTCGTAAATCTCGGTAGTTTCGATCTAAAACGATGTATCCCGTTGTATTGGGATGGAATACAAGTTTTCCCGCAGTTCTGAGAGAAAAAGTTTACAGCTCTCTCTCGTCTACACTTCGACGACTTGTAAAATCGATGTTCGTGAATCTCGCTAGTTTCGATCTAAAACGATGTATCTCGTTGTTTTGAGCCGGAATACAAGTTTTCGGCCAGTTCTGAGATAAAAAGTTTACACCTTTCTCTCGTCTACTCCTCGACGACTTGTAAAATCTATGCTCGTGAATTTTGCTAGTTTCGATCTAAAACGATGTATCTCGTTGTTTTGAGCCGGAATAAAAGTGTTTGCGCAGTTCAGAGAGAAAAAGTTTACAGCTTTCTCTCGTCTACTCTTCGACGACTTGTAAAATCTAATTGCGTAAATCTCGCTAGTTCCGATCTAAAACGATGTATTCCGTTGTTTTGAGCCGGATTACAAGTTTTCCTCCAGTTCTGAGAGAAAAAGTTTACAGGTCTCGTCTACACTTCGACGACTTGTAAAATCGATGTTCGTGAATCTCGCTAGTTTCGATCTATAACGATGTATCCCGTTGTTTTGAGCTGGAATACAAGTTTTCTCGCAGTTCTGAGAGAAAAAGTTTACAGCTCTCGTCTACTCTTTGACGACTTGTAAAATCGATGTTCGTGGATCTCGCTAGTTTCGATCTAAAACGATGTATCCCGTTGTTTTCAGCCGGAATTCAAGTTTTCGCACTGTCTGAGAGAAAAAGTTTACACCTTTCTCTCGTCTACTCTTCGTCGACTTGTAAAATCGATGCTCATGAATTTTGCTAGCTTCTATCTAAAACGATTTATCTCGTTGTTTTGAGCCGGAATACAAGTTTTCGCGCAGTTCTGAGAGAAAAAGTTTACACCTTTCTCTCGTCTGCTCTCCGACGACTTGTAAAATCGAAGTTCGTAAATCTCGGTAGTTTCGATCTAAAACGATGTATCCCGTTGTATTGGGCTGGAATACAAGTTTTCCCGCACTTCTGAGAGAAAAAGTTTACAGCTCTCTCTCGTCTACACTTCGACGACTTGTAAAATCGATGTTCGTGAATCTCGCTAGTTTCGATCTAAAACGATGTATCTCGTTGTTTTGAGCCGGAATACAAGTTTTCGCGCAGTTCTGAGATAAAAAGTTTACACCTTTCTCTCGTCGGCTCCTCGACGACTTGTAAAATCGATGCTCGTGATATTTGCTAGTTTCGATCTAAAACAAGGTATCCCGTTGTTTCGAGCCGGAATACAAGTTTTCGCGCAGTTCTCAGAGAAGAAGTTTACACCTTCTCACGCCTACTCTTCGACGACTAGTAAAATCAATGTTCGTGAATTTCGCTAGTTTCGATCTAAAACGATGTATCTTGTTGTTTTCAGCCGGAATTCAAGTTTTCGTGCAGTTCTGAGAGAAAGAGTTTACAGTGCTCTCTCGTGTACTCTTCGCCGACTTGTAAAATCAAAGTTCGTAAATCTCGCTAGTTTTGATCTAAAACGATGTATCCCATTGTTTTGAGCCGGAATACGAGTTTTCGCGCAGTTCTGAGATAAAAAGTTTACACCTTCTCACGCCTACTCTTCGACGACTAGTAAAATCGATTTTCGTGAATTTCGGTAGTTTCGATCTAAAACGATGTATCGTGTTGTTTTCAGCCGGAATTCAAGTTTTCGTGCAGTTCTGAGAGAAAGAGTTTACAGTGCTCTCTCGTGTACTCTTCGCCGACTTGTAAACTCGATGCTCGTGAATTTTGCTAGTTTCGATCTAAAACGATGTATCCCGTTGTTTTGAGCCGGAATACAAGTTTTCCTCCAGTTCTGAGAGAAAACGTTTACAGGTCTCGTCTACTCTTCGACGACTTGTAAAATCTAATTGCGTAAATCTCGCTAGTTTCGATCTAAAACGATGTATTCCGATGTTTTGAGCCGGAATACAAGTTTTCCTCCAGTTCTGAGAGAAAAAGTTTACAGGTCTCGTCTACTCTTCGACGACTTGTAAAATCGATGTTCGTGAATCTCGCTAGTTTCGATCTAAAACGATGTATCCCGTTGTTTTGAGCTGCAATACAAGTTTTTCCGCAGTTCTGAGAGAAAAAGTTTACAGCTCTCGTCTACTCTTTGACGACTTGTAAAATCGATGTTCGTGGATCTCGCTAGTTTCAATCTAAAACGATGTATCCCGGTGTTTTGAGCCGGAATACAAGTATTCGCGCAGTTCTGAGAGAAAACGTTTAGAGCTTTCTCTCGTCTACTCTTCGACGACATGTAAAATCGATGTTCGTGAATCTCGCTAGTTTCGATCTAAAACGATGTATCCCGTTGTTTTCAGCCGGAATTCAAGTTTTCGCCCTGTCTGAGAGAAAAAGTTTACACCTTTCTCTCGTCTACTCTTCGACGACTTGTAAAATCGATGCTCATGAATTTTGCTAGCTTCTATCTAAAACGATTTATCTCGTTGTTTTGAGCCGGAATACAAGTTTTCGCGCAGTTCTGAGAGAAAAAGTTTACACTTTTCTTTCGTCTGCTCCCCGACGACTTGTAAAATCGAAGTTCGTAAATCTCGGTAGTTTCGATCTAAAACGATGTATCCCGTTGTATTGGGCTGGAATACAAGTTTTCCCGCAGTTCTGAGAGAAAAAGTTTACAGCTCTCTCTCGTCTACACTTCGACGACTTGTAAAATCGATGTTCGTGAATCTCGCTAGTTTCGATCTGAAACGATGTATCTCGTTGTTTTGAGCCGGAATACAAGTTTTCGCGCAGTTCTGAGATAAAAAGTTTACACCTTCTCACGCCTACTCTTCGACGACTAGTAAAATCGATGTTCGTGAATTTCGCTAGTTTCGATCTAAAACGATGTATCGTGTTGTTTTCAGCCGGAATTCAAGTTTTCGTGCAGTTCTGAGAGAAAGAGTTTACAGTGCTCTCTCGTCTACTCTTCGACGACTAGTAAAATCGATGCTCGTGAATTTTGCTACTTTTGATCTAAAACGATGTATCCCGTTCTTTTGAGCCGGAATACAAGTTTTCGCGCAGTTCTGAGAGAAAAAGTTTACACCTTTCTCTCGTGTACTCTTCGAAGACTTGTAAAATCGATGCTCGTGAATTTGCTAGTTTCGATCTAAGACGATGTATCTCTTTGTTTTGAGCCGGAATACAAGTTTTCGCGCAGTTCTGAGAGAAAAAGTTTACACCTTTCTCTCGTCTACTCTTCGAAGACTTGTAAAATCGATGCTCGTGAATTTGCTACTTTCGATCTAAGACGATGTATCTCTTTGTTTTGAGCCGGAATACAAGTTTTCGCGCAGTTCTGAGAGAAAAAGCTTACAGCTCTCTCTCGTCTACTCTTCGACGAGTTGTAAAATCGAAGTGCGTAAATCTCGCTAGTTTCGATCTAAAACGATGTATCCTGTTGTTTTGAGCCGGAATACAAGTTTTCCTCCAGTTCTGAGAGAAAAAGTTTACAGGTCTCGTCTACTCTTCGACGACTTGTAAAATCGATGTTCGTGAATCTCGCTAGTTTCAATCTAAAACGATGTATCCCGGTGTTTTGAGCCGGAATACAAGTTTTCGCGCAGTTCTGAGAGAAAAAGTTTACAGCTTTCTCTCGTCTACTCTTCGACGACTTGTAAAATCGATGTTCGTGAATCTCGCTAGTTTCGATCTAAAACGATGTATCCCGTTGTTTTCAGCCGGAATTCAAGTTTTCGCACTGTTCTGAGAGAAAAAGTTTACACCTTTCTATCGTTTACTCTTCGACGACTTGTAAAATCGATGCTCGTGAATTTTGCTAGCTTCTATCTAAAACGATTTATCTCGTTGTTTTGAGCCGGAATACAAGTTTTCGCGCAGTTCTGAGAGAAAAAGTTTAAACCTTTCTCTCGTCTGCTCTTCGACGACTTGTAAAATCGAAGTTCGTAAATCTCGGTAGTTTCGATCTAAAACGACGAATCCCGTTGTATTGCGCTGGAATACAAGTTTTCCCGCAGTTCTGAGAGAAAAAGTTTACAGCTCTCTCTCGTCTACACTTCGACGACTTGTAAAATCGATGTTCGTGAATCTCGCTAGTTTCGATCTAAAACGATGTATCTCGTTGTTTTGAGCCGGAATACAAGTTTTCGCGCAGTTCTGAGATAAAAAGTTTATACCTTTCTCTCGTCTACTCTTCGACGACTAGTAAAATCGATGTTCGTGAATCTCGCTTGTTTCGATCTAAAACGATGTATCCCGTTGTTTTGAGCCGGAATACAAGTTTTCGTGCAGTTCTAAGAGAAAAAGTTTATACCTTTCTCTCGTCTACTCTTCGACGACTAGTAAAATCGATGCTCGTGAATTTTGCTAGTTTCGATCTAAAACGATGTATCCCGTTATTTTGAGCCGGAATACAAGTTTTCGCGCAGTTCTAAGAGAAAAAGCTTACAACTCTCTCTCGTCTACTCTTCGACGAGTTGTAAAATCGAAGTGCGTAAATCTCGCTGGTTTCGATCTAAAACGATGTATCCCGTTGTTTTGAGCCGGAATACAAGTTTTCCTCCAGTTCTGAGAGAAAAAGTTTACAGGTCTCGTCTTTTCTTCGATGACTAGTAAAATCGATGTTCGTGAATCTCGCTAGTTTCAATCTAAAACGATGTATCCCGGTGTTTTGAGCCGGAATACAAGTTTTCGCGCAGTTCTGAGATAAAAAGTTTACAGCTTTCTCTCGTCTACTCTTCGACGACATGTAAAATCGATGTTCGTGAATCTCGCTAGTTTCGATTTAAAACGATGTATCCCATTGTTTTCAGCCGGAATTCAAGTTTTCGCACTGTTCTGAGAGAAAAAGTTTACACCTTTCTCCCGTCTACTCTTCGACAACTTGTAAACACGATGCTCGTGAATTTTGCTAGTTTCTATCTAAAACGATGTTTCCCGTTGTTTGGAGCCGGAATACAAGTTTTCATGCAGTTCTAAGAGAAAAAGTTTATACCTTTCTCTCGTCTACTCTTCGACGACTAGTAAAATCGATGCTCGTGAATTTTGCTTGTTTCGATCTAAAACGATGTATCCCGTTATTTTGAGCCGGAATACAAGTTTTCGCGCAGTTCTGAGAGAAAAAGTTTACACCTTTCTCTCGTCTACTCTTCGACGACTTGTAAAATCTAAGTGCGTAAATCTCGCTAATTTCGATCTAAAACGATGTATCCCGTTGTTTTGAGCCGGAATACAAGTTTTCCTCCAGTTCTGAGAGAAAAAGTTTACAGGTCTCGTCTTTTCTTCGATGACTAGTAAAATCGATGTTCGTGAATCTCGCTAGTTTCAATCTAAAACGATGTATCCCGGTGTTTTGAGCCGGAATACAAGTTTTCGCGCAGTTCTGAGAGAAAAAGTTTACAGCTCTCTCTCGTCTACTCTTGGACGACTTGTAAAATCGATGCTCGTGAATTTTGCTAGCTTCTAACTAAAACGATTTATCTCGTTGTTTTGAGCCGGAATACAAGTTTTCGCGCAGTTCTGAGAGAAAAAGTTTACACCTTTCTCTCGTCTGCTCTTCGACGTCTCGTAAAATCGAAGTTCGTAAATCTCGGTAGTTTCGATCTAAAACGATGTATCCCGTTGTTCTGAGCCGGAATACAAGTTTTCCTCCAGTTCTGAGAGAAAAAGTTTACAGGTCTCGTCTACTCTTCGACGACTTGTAAAATCGATGTTCGTGAATCTCGCTAGTTTCGATCTAAAACGATGTATCCCGTTGTATTGGGCTGGAATACAAATTTTCCCGCAGTTCTGAGAGAAAAAGTTTACAGCTCTCTCTCGTCTACACTTCGACGACTTGTAAAATCGATGTTCGTGAATCTCGCTAGTTTCGACCTAAAACGATGTATCTCGTTGTTTTGAGCCGGAATACAAGTTTTCGAGCAGTTCTGAGATAAAAAGTTTACACCTTTCTCTCGTCGGCTCTTCGACGACTTGTAAACTCGATGCTCGTGATATTTCCTAGTTTCGATCTAAAACAATGTATCCCGTTGTTTCGAGCCGGAATACAAGTTTTCGCGCAGTTCTGAGAGAAAAAGTTTACACCTTCTCTCGTCTACTCTTCGACGACTAGTACATTCGATGTTCGTGAATCTCGCTAGTTTCGATCTAAAACAATGTATCCTGTTGGTTTCAGCCGGAATTCAAGTTTTCGCGTAGTTCTGAGAGAAAAAGTCTACAGCGCTCTCTCGTCTACTCTTCGACGACTTGTAAAATCAAAGTTCGTAAATCTCGCTAGTTTTGATCTAAAACAATATATCCCATTGTTTTGAACCGGAATATAAGTTTTCGCGACGTTCTGAGAGTAAAAAGTTTACAGCTTTCTCTCGACTACTCTTCGACGACTTGTAAAATCGAAGTGCATAAATTTCGCTAGTTTCGATCTAAAACGATGTATCCCGTAGTTTTGAGCCGGAATACAAGTTTTCGTGCAGTTCTGAGAGAAAAAGTTTACACCTTTCTCTCGTCTACTCTTCGACGACTAGTAAAATCGAAGTGTTGTAAATCTCGCTAGTTTCGATCTAAAACGATGTATTCCGTTGTTTTGAGCCGGAATACAAGTTTTCCTCCAGTTCTGAGAGAAAAAGTTTACAGGTCTCGTCTACTCTTCGACGACTTGTAAAATCGATGCTCGTGAATTTTGCTAGCTTCTATCTAAAACGATTTATCTTGTTTACAGCCGGAATACAAGTTTTCGCGCAGTTCTG
The DNA here is from genome assembly GCA_030143305.2 of Amblyomma americanum. NCBI lineage: Eukaryota > Metazoa > Arthropoda > Arachnida > Ixodida > Ixodidae > Amblyomma > Amblyomma americanum. Next base: position 82,872 of record JARKHS020034306.1, on the reverse strand, counting down.
AGAGAAAAAATTACACCTTTCTCTCGTCTGCTCTTCGACGACTTGTAAAATCGAAGTTCGTAAATCTCGGTAGTTTCGATCTAAAACGATGTATCCCGTTGTATTGGGCTGGAATACAAGTTTTCCCGCAGTTCTGAGAGAAAGAGTTTACAGTGCTCTCTCGTGTACTCTTCGCCGACTTGTAAAATCAAAGTTCGTAAATCTCGCTAGTTTTGATCTAAAACGATGTATCCCATTGTTTTGAGCCGGAATACAAGTTTTCGCGCAGTTCTGAGAGAAAAATTTTAGAGCTTTCTCTCGTCTACTCTTCGACGATTTGTAAAATCGAAGTGCATAAATCTCGCTACTTTCGAGCTAAAACGATGTATCCCGTTGTTTTGAGCCGGAATACAAGTTTTCGCGCAGTTCAGAGAGAAAAAGTTTACACCTTTCTCTCGTCTACTCTTCGACGACTTGTAAAATCGATGCTCGTGAATTTTGCTAGTTTCGGTCTAAAACGATGTATCCCGTTGTTTTGAGCCGGAATACAAGTTTTCACGCAGTTCTGAGAGAAACAGTTTATACCTTTCTCTCGTCTACTCTTCGACGACTAGTAAAATCGATGCTCGTGAATTTTGTTAGTTTCGATCTAAAACGATGTATCTCGTTGTTTTGAGCCGGAATACAAGTTTTCGCGCAGTTCTGAGAGAAAAAGTTTACAACTTTCTCTCGTCTACTCCTCGACGACTAGTAAAATCGATGTTCGTGAATCTCGCTTGTTTCGATCTAAAACGATGTATCCCTTTGTTTTGAGCAGGAATACAAGTTTTCGCGCAGTACTGAGAGAAAAAGTTTTCACCTTTCTCTCGTCTACTCTTCGACGACTTGTAAACTCGATGCTCGTGAATTTTGCTAGTTTTGATCTAAAACGATGTATCCCGTTGTTTTCAGCCGGAATGCAAGTTTTCGTGCAGTTCTAAGAGAAAAAGTTTATACCTTTCTCTCGTCTACTCTTCGACGACTAGTAAAATCGATGCTCGTGAATTTTGTTAGTTTCGATCTAAAACGATGTATCCCGTTATTTTGAGCCGGAATACAAGTTTTCGCGCAGTTCTGAGAGAAAAAGTTTACACCTTTCTCTCGTCTACTCTTCGACGACTTGTAAAATTGATGCTCGTGAATTTTGCTAGTTTCAATCTAAAACGATGTATCTCGTTGTTTTGAGCCGGAATACAAGTTTTCGCGCAGTTCTGAGAGAAAAAGTTTACAGCTTTCTCTCGTCTACTCTTCGACGACTTGTAAAATCTAATTGCGTAAATCTCGCTAGTTCCGATCTAAAACGATGTATTCCGTTGTTTTGAGCCGGAATACAAGTTTTCCTCCAGTTCTGAGAGAAAAAGTTTACAGGTCTCGTCTACTCTTCGACGACTTGTAAAATCAAAGTTCGTGAATCTCGCTAGTTTCGATCTAAAACGATGTATCCCGTTGTTTTGAGCTGGAATACAAGTTTTCCCGCAGTTCTGAGAGAAAACGTTTACAGCTCTCGTCTACTCTTTGACGACTTGTAAAATCGATGTTCGTGGATCTCGCTAGTTTCAATCTAAAACGATGTATCCCGGTGTTTTGAGCCGGAATACAAGTTTTCGCGCAGTTCTGAGAGAAAAAGTTTAGAGCTTTCTCTCGTCTACTCTTCGACGACATGTAAAATCGATGTTCGTGAATCTCGCTAGTTTCGATCTAAAACGATGTATCCCGTTGTTTTCAGCCGGAATTCAAGTTTTCGCACTGTCTGAGAGAAAAAGTTTACACCTTTCTCTCGTCTACTCTTCGACGACTTGTAAAATCGATGCTCATGAATTTTGCTACCTTCTATATAAAACGATTTATCTCGTTGTTTTGAGCCGGAATACAAGTTTTCGCGCAGTTCTGAGAGAAAAAGTTTACACCTTTCTCTCGTCTGCTCTCCGACGACTTGTAAAATCGAAGTTCGTAAATCTCGGTAGTTTCGATCTAAAACGATGTATCCCGTTGTATTGGGCTGGAATACAAGTTTTCCCGCACTTCTGAGAGAAAAAGTTTACAGCTCTCTCTCGTCTACACTTCGACGACTTGTAAAATCGATGTTCGTGAATCTCGCTAGTTTCGATCTAAAACGATGTATCTCGTTGTTTTGAGCCGGAATACAAGTTTTCGCGCAGTTCTGAGAGAAAAAGTTTACACCTTTCTCTCGTCTACTCTTCGACGACTAGTAAAATCGATGCTCGTGAATTTTGCTAGTTTCGATCTAAAACGATGTATCCCGTTATTTTGAGCCGGAATACAAGTTTTCGCGCAGTTCTAAGAGAAAAAGCTTACAACTCTCTCTCGTCTACTCTTCGACGAGTTGTAAATTCGAAGTGCGTAAATCTCGCTGGTTTCGATCTAAAACGATGTATCCCGTTGTTTTGAGCCGGAATACAAGTTTTCCTCCAGTTCTGAGAGAAAAAGTTTACAGGTCTCGTCTTTTCTTCGATGACTAGTAAAATCGATGTTCGTGAATCTCGCTAGTTTCAATCTAAAACGATGTATCCCGGTGTTTTGAGCCGGAATACAAGTTTTCGCGCAGTTCTGAGATAAAAAGTTTACAGCTTTCTCTCGTCTACTCTTCGACGACATGTAAAATCGATGTTCGTGAATCTCGCTAGTTTCGATTTAAAACGATGTATCCCATTGTTTTCAGCCGGAATTCAAGTTTTCGCACTGTTCTGAGAGAAAAAGTTTACACCTTTCTCCCGTCTACTCTTCGACAACTTGTAAACACGATGCTCGTGAATTTTGCTAGTTTCTATCTAAAACGATGTTTCCCGTTGTTTGGAGCCGGAATACAAGTTTTCATGCAGTTCTAAGAGAAAAAGTTTATACCTTTCTCTCGTCTACTCTTCGACGACTAGTAAAATCGATGCTCGTGAATTTTGCTTGTTTCGATCTAAAACGATGTATCCCGTTATTTTGAGCCGGAATACAAGTTTTCGCGCAGTTCTGAGAGAAAAAGTTTACACCTTTCTCTCGTCTACTCTTCGACGACTTGTAAAATCTAAGTGCGTAAATCTCGCTAATTTCGATCTAAAACGATGTATCCCGTTGTTTTGAGCCGGAATACAAGTTTTCCTCCAGTTCTGAGAGAAAAAGTTTACAGGTCTCGTCTTTTCTTCGATGACTAGTAAAATCGATGTTCGTGAATCTCGCTAGTTTCAATCTAAAACGATGTATCCCGGTGTTTTGAGCCGGAATACAAGTTTTCGCGCAGTTCTGAGAGAAAAAGTTTACAGCTCTCTCTCGTCTACTCTTGGACGACTTGTAAAATCGATGCTCGTAAATCTCGGTAGTTTCGATCTAAAACGATGTATCCCGTTGTTCTGAGCCGGAATACAAGTTTTCCTCCAGTTCTGAGAGAAAAAGTTTACAGGTCTCGTCTACTCTTCGACGACTTGTAAAATCGATGTTCGTGAATCTCGCTAGTTTCGATCTAAAACGATGTATCCCGTTGTATTGGGCTGGAATACAAATTTTCCCGCAGTTCTGAGAGAAAAAGTTTACAGCTCTCTCTCGTCTACACTTCGACGACTTGTAAAATCGATGTTCGTGAATCTCGCTAGTTTCGACCTAAAACGATGTATCTCGTTGTTTTGAGCCGGAATACAAGTTTTCGAGCAGTTCTGAGATAAAAAGTTTACATCTTTCTCTCGTCGGCTCTTCGACGACTTGTAAACTCGATGCTCGTGATATTTCCTAGTTTCGATCTAACACAATGTATCCCGTTGTTTCGAGCCGGAATACAAGTTTTCGCGCAGTTCTGAGAGAAAAAGTTTACACCTTCTCTCGTCTACTCTTCGACGACTAGTACATTCGATGTTCGTGAATCTCGCTAGTTTCGATCTAAAACAATGTATCCTGTTGGTTTCAGCCGGAATTCAAGTTTTCGCGCAGTTCTGAGAGAAAAAGTCTACAGCGCTCTCTCGTCTACTCTTCGACGACTTGTAAAATCAAAGTTCGTAAATCTCGCTAGTTTTGATCTAAAACAATATATCCCATTGTTTTGAACCGGAATATAAGTTTTCGCGACGTTCTGAGAGTAAAAAGTTTACAGCTTTCTCTCGACTACTCTTCGACGACTTGTAAAATCGAAGTGCATAAATTTCGCTAGTTTCGATCTAAAACGATGTATCCCGTAGTTTTGAGCCGGAATACAAGTTTTCGTGCAGTTCTGAGAGAAAAAGTTTACACCTTTCTCTCGTCTACTCTTCGACGACTAGTAAAATCGAAGTGTTGTAAATCTCGCTAGTTTCGATCTAAAACGATGTATTCCGTTGTTTTGAGCCGGAATACAAGTTTTCCTCCAGTTCTGAGAGAAAAAGTTTACAGGTCTCGTCTACTCTTCGACGACTTGTAAAATCGATGCTCGTGAATTTTGCTAGCTTCTATCTAAAACGATTTATCTTGTTTACAGCCGGAATACAAGTTTTCGCGCAGTTCTGAGAGAAAAAATTACACCTTTCTCTCGTCTGCTCTTCGACGACTTGTAAAATCGAAGTTCGTAAATCTCGGTAGTTTCGATCTAAAACGATGTATCCCGTTGTATTGGGCTGGAATACAAGTTTTCCCGCAGTTCTGAGAGAAAAAGTTTACAGCTTTCTCTCGTCTACTCTTCGACGATTTGTAAAATCGAAGTGCATAAATCTCGCTACTTTCGAGCTAAAACGATGTATCCCGTTGTTTTGAGCCGGAATACAAGTTTTCGCGCAGTTCAGAGAGAAAAAGTTTACACCTTTCTCTCGTCTACTCTTCGACGACTTGTAAAATCGATGCTCGTGAATTTTGCTAGTTTCGGTCTAAAACGATGTATCCCGTTGTTTTGAGCCGGAATACAAGTTTTCGCGCAGTTCTGAGAGAAACAGTTTATACCTTTCTCTCGTCTACTCTTCGACGACTAGTAAAATCGATGCTCGTGAATTTTGTTAGTTTCGATCTAAAACGATGTATCTCGTTGTTTTGAGCCGGAATACAAGTTTTCGCGCAGTTCTGAGAGAAAAGTTTACAACTTTCTCTCGTCTACTCCTCGACGACTTGTAAAATCGATGTTCGTGAATCTCGCTTGTTTCGATCTAAAACGATGTATCCCTTTGTTTTGAGCAGGAATACAATTTTTCGCGCAGTTCTGAGAGAAAAGTTTACAGCTTTCTCTCGTCTACTCTTCGACGACTAGTAAAATCGATGTTCGTGAATCTCGCTTGTTTCGATCTAAAACGATGTATCCCTTTGTTTTGAGCAGGAATACAAGTTTTCGCGCAGTACTGAGAGAAAAAGTTTTCACCTTTCTCTCGTCTACTCTTCGACGACTTGTAAAATCGATGCTCATGAATTTTGCTACCTTCTATCTAAAACGATTTATCTCGTTGTTTTGAGCCGGAATACAAGTTTTCGCGCAGTTCTGAGAGAAAAAGTTTACACCTTTCTCTCGTCTGCTCTCCGACGACTTGTAAAATCGAAGTTCGTAAATCTCGGTAGTTTCGATCTAAAACGATGTATCCCGTTGTATTGGGCTGGAATACAAGTTTTCCCGCACTTCTGAGAGAAAAAGTTTACAGCTCTCTCTCGTCTACACTTCGACGACTTGTAAAATCGGTGTTCGTGAATCTCGCTAGTTTCGATCTAAAACGATGTATCTCGTTGTTTTGAGCCGGAATACAAGTTTTCGCGCAGTTCTGAGAGAAAAAGTTTACACCTTTCTCTCGTCTACTCTTCGACGACTAGTAAAATCGATGCTCGTGAATTTTGCTAGTTTCGATCTAAAACGATGTATCCCGTTATTTTGAGCCGGAATACAAGTTTTCGCGCAGTTCTAAGAGAAAAAGCTTACAACTCTCTCTCGTCTACTCTTCGACGAGTTGTAAAATCGAAGTGCGTAAATCTCGCTGGTTTCGATCTAAAACGATGTATCCCGTTGTTTTGAGCCGGAATACAAGTTTTCCTCCAGTTCTGAGAGAAAAAGTTTACAGGTCTCGTCTTTTCTTCGATGACTAGTAAAATCGATGTTCGTGAATCTCGCTAGTTTCAATCTAAAACGATGTATCCCGGTGTTTTGAGCCGGAATACAAGTTTTCGCGCAGTTCTGAGATAAAAAGTTTACAGCTTTCTCTCGTCTACTCTTCGACGACATGTAAAATCGATGTTCGTGAATCTCGCTAGTTTCGATTTAAAACGATGTATCCCATTGTTTTCAGCCGGAATTCAAGTTTTCGCACTGTTCTGAGAGAAAAAGTTTACACCTTTCTCCCGTCTACTCTTCGACAACTTGTAAACACGATGCTCGTGAATTTTGCTAGTTTCTATCTAAAACGATGTTTCCCGTTGTTTGGAGCCGGAATACAAGTTTTCATGCAGTTCTAAGAGAAAAAGTTTATACCTTTCTCTCGTCTACTCTTCGACGACTAGTAAAATCGATGCTCGTGAATTTTGCTTGTTTCGATCTAAAACGATGTATCCCGTTATTTTGAGCCGGAATACAAGTTTTCGCGCAGTTCTGAGAGAAAAAGTTTACACCTTTCTCTCGTCTACTCTTCGACGACTTGTAAAATCTAAGTGCGTAAATCTCGCTAATTTCGATCTAAAACGATGTATCCCGTTGTTTTGAGCCGGAATACAAGTTTTCCTCCAGTTCTGAGAGAAAAAGTTTACAGGTCTCGTCTTTTCTTCGATGACTAGTAAAATCGATGTTCGTGAATCTCGCTAGTTTCAATCTAAAACGATGTATCCCGGTGTTTTGAGCCGGAATACAAGTTTTCGCGCAGTTCTGAGAGAAAAAGTTTACAGCTCTCTCTCGTCTACTCTTGGACGACTTGTAAAATCGATGCTCGTGAATTTTGCTAGCTTCTAACTAAAACGATTTATCTCGTTGTTTTTAGCCGGAATACAAGTTTTCGCGCAGTTCTGAGAGAAAAAGTTTACACCTTTCTCTCGTCTGCTCTTCGACGTCTCGTAAAATCGAAGTTCGTAAATCTCGGTAGTTTCGATCTAAAACGATGTATCCCGTTGTTCTGAGCCGGAATACAAGTTTTCCTCCAGTTCTGAGAGAAAAAGTTTACAGGTCTCGTCTACTCTTCGACGACTTGTAAAATCGATGTTCGTGAATCTCGCTAGTTTCGATCTAAAACGATGTATCCCGTTGTATTGGGCTGGAATACAAATTTTCCCGCAGTTCTGAGAGAAAAAGTTTACAGCTCTCTCTCGTCTACACTTCGACGACTTGTAAAATCGATGTTCGTGAATCTCGCTAGTTTCGACCTAAAACGATGTATCTCGTTGTTTTGAGCCGGAATACAAGTTTTCGAGCAGTTCTGAGATAAAAAGTTTACACCTTTCTCTCGTCGGCTCTTCGACGACTTGTAAACTCGATGCTCGTGATATTTCCTAGTTTCGATCTAACACAATGTATCCCGTTGTTTCGAGCCGGAATACAAGTTTTCGCGCAGTTCTGAGAGAAAAAGTTTACACCTTCTCTCGTCTACTCTTCGACGACTAGTACATTCGATGTTCGTGAATCTCGCTAGTTTCGATCTAAAACAATGTATCCTGTTGGTTTCAGCCGGAATTCAAGTTTTCGCGCAGTTCTGAGAGAAAAAGTCTACAGCGCTCTCTCGTCTACTCTTCGACGACTTGTAAAATCAAAGTTCGTAAATCTCGCTAGTTTTGATCTAAAACAATATATCCCATTGTTTTGAACCGGAATATAAGTTTTCGCGACGTTCTGAGAGTAAAAAGTTTACAGCTTTCTCTCGACTACTCTTCGACGACTTGTAAAATCGAAGTGCATAAATTTCGCTAGTTTCGATCTAAAACGATGTATCCCGTAGTTTTGAGCCGGAATACAAGTTTTCGTGCAGTTCTGAGAGAAAAAGTTTACACCTTTCTCTCGTCTACTCTTCGACGACTAGTAAAATCGAAGTGTTGTAAATCTCGCTAGTTTCGATCTAAAACGATGTATTCCGTTGTTTTGAGCCGGAATACAAGTTTTCCTCCAGTTCTGAGAGAAAAAGTTTACAGGTCTCGTCTACTCTTCGACGACTTGTAAAATCGATGCTCGTGAATTTTGCTAGCTTCTATCTAAAACGATTTATCTTGTTTACAGCCGGAATACAAGTTTTCGCGCAGTTCTGAGAGAAAAAATTACACCTTTCTCTCGTCTGCTCTTCGACGACTTGTAAAATCGAAGTTCGTAAATCTCGGTAGTTTCGATCTAAAACGATGTATCCCGTTGTATTGGGCTGGAATACAAGTTTTCCCGCAGTTCTGAGAGAAAAAGTTTACAGCTCTCTCTCGTCTACACTTCGACGACTTGTAAAATCGATGTTCGTGAATCTCGCTAGTTTCGATCTAAAACGATGTATCGTGTTGTTATCAGCCGGAATTCAAGTTTTCATGCAGTTCTGAGAGAAAGAGTTTACAGTGCTCTCTCGTGTACTCTTCGCCGACTTGTAAAATCAAAGTTCGTAAATCTCGCTAGTTTTGATCTAAAACGATGTATCCCATTGTTTTGAGCCGGAATCCAAGTTTTCGCGCAGTTCTGAGAGAAAAAGTTTACAGCTTTCTCTCGTCTACTCTTCGACGATTTGTAAAATCGAAGTGCATAAATCTCGCTACTTTCGAGCTAAAACGATGTATCCCGTTGTTTTGAGCCGGAATACAAGTTTTCGCGCAGTTCAGAGAGAAAAAGTTTACACCTTTCTCTCGTCTACTCTTCGACGACTTGTAAAATCGATGCTCGTGAATTTTGCTAGTTTCGGTCTAAAACGATGTATCCCGTTGTTTTGAGCCGGAATACAAGTTTTCGCGCAGTTCTGAGAGAAACAGTTTATACCTTTCTCTCGTCTACTCTTCGACGACTAGTAAAATCGATGCTCGTGAATTTTGTTAGTTTCGATCTAAAACGATGTATCTCGTTGTTTTGAGCCGGAATACAAGTTTTCGCGCAGTTCTGAGAGAAAAAGTTTACAACTTTCTCTCGTCTACTCCTCGACGACTTGTAAAATCGATGTTCGTGAATCTCGCTTGTTTCGATCTAAAACGATGTATCCCTTTGTTTTGAGCAGGAATACAATTTTTCGCGCAGTTCTGAGAGAAAAGTTTACAGCTTTCTCTCGTCTACTCTTCGACGACTAGTAAAATCGATGTTCGTGAATCTCGCTAGTTTCGATCTAAAACGATGTATCCCGTTGTTTTGAGCAGGAATACAAGTTTTCGCGCAGTACTGAGAGAAAAAGTTTACAGCTTTCTCTCGTCTACTCTTCGACGACTTGTAAACTCGATGCTCGTGAATCTCGCTAGTTTCGATCTAAAACGATGTATCCCGTTGTTTTCAGCCGGAATGCAAGTTTTCGTGCAGTTCTGAGAGAAAAAGTTTACACCTTTCTCTCGTCTACTCTTCGACGACTAGTAAAATCGATGCTCGTGAATTTTGCTAGTTTCGATCTAAAACGATGTATCCCGTTATTTTGAGCCGGAATACAAGTTTTCGCGCAGTTCTGAGAGAAAAAGTTTACACCTTTCTCTCGTCTACTCTTCGACGACTTGTAAAATCGATGCTCGTGAATTTCGCTAGTTTCGATCTAAAACGATGTATCCCGTTGTTTTGAGCCGGAATACAAGTTTTCGCGCAGTTCTGAGAGAAAAAGTTTACAGCTTTCTCTCGTCTACTCTTCGACGACTTGTAAAATCTAATGTGCGTAAATCTCGCTAGTTTCGATCTAAAACGATGTATCCCGTTGTTTTGAGCCGGAATACAAGTTTTCCTCCAGTTCTGAGAGAAAAAGTTTACAGGTCTCGTCTACTCTTCGACGACTTGTAAAATCGATGTTCGTGAATCTCGCTAGTTTCGATCTAAAACGATGTATCCCGTTGTTTTGAGCCGGAATACAAGTTTTCCCGCAGTTCTGAGAGAAAAAGTTTACAGCTTCTCCGTCTACTCTTCGACGACTTGTAAAATCGATGCTCGTGAATTTTGCTAGTTTCAATCTAAAACGATGTATCCCGTTGTTTTGAGCCGGAATACAAGTTTTCGCGCAGTTCTGAGAGAAAAAGTTTAGAGCTTTCTCTCGTCTACTCTTCGACGACATGTAAAATCGATGTTCGTGAATCTCGCTAGTTTCGATCTAAAACGATGTATCCCGTTGTTTTGAGCCGGAATACAAGTTTTCGCGCAGTTCTGAGAGAAAAAGTTTACACCTTTCTCTCGTCTACTCTTCGACGACTTGTAAAATCGAAGTTCGTAAATCTCGCTAGTTTCGATCTAAAACGATGTATCCCGTTGTATTGGGCCGGAATACAAGTTTTCCCGCAGTTCTGAGAGAAAAAGTTTACAGCTCTCTCTCGTCTACACTTCGACGACTTGTAAAATCGATGTTCGTGAATCTCGCTAGTTTCGATCTAAAACGATGTATCTCGTTGTTTTGAGCCGGAATACAAGTTTTCGCGCAGTTCTGAGAGAAAAAGTTTACACCTTTCTCTCGTCTACTCTTCGACGACTTGTAAAATCGATGCTTCGTGAATTTGCTAGTTTCGATCTAAAACGATGTATCTCGTTGTTTTGAGCCGGAATACAAGTTTTCGCGCAGTTCTGAGAGAAAAAGTTTACACCTTTCTCTCGTCTACTCTTCGACGAGTTGTAAAATCGAAGTGCGTAAATCTCGCTAGTTTCGATCTAAAACAATGTATCCCGTTGTTTTGAGCCGGAATACAAGTTTTCCTCCAGTTCTGAGAGAAAAAGTTTACAGGTCTCGTCTACTCTTCGACGACTTGTAAAATCGATGTTCGTGAATCTCGCTAGTTTCGATCTAAAACGATGTATCCCGTTGTTTTGAGCTGGAATACAAGTTTTCCCGCAGTTCTGAGAGAAAAAGTTTACAGCTCTCTCTCGTCTACTCTTCGACGACTTGTAAAATCGATGTTCGTGAATCTCGCTAGTTTCGATCTAAAACGATGTATCCCGTTGTTTTGAGCCGGAATACAAGTTTTCGCGCAGTTCTGAGAGAAAAAGTTTACACCTTTCTCTCGTCTACTCTTCGACGACTTGTAAAATCGATGCTCGTGAATTTCGCTAGTTTCGATCTAAAACGATGTATCCCGTTGTTTTGAGCCGGAATACAAGTTTTCGTGCAGTTCTGAGAGAAAAAGTTTACACCTTCTCTCGTCTACTCTTCGACGACTAGTAAAATCGATGTTCGTGAATCTCGCTAGTTTCGATCTAAAACGATGTATCCCGTTGTTGTGCAGCCGGAATACAAGTTTTCGCGCAGTTCTGAGAGAAAAAGTATACACGCTTTCTCTCGTCTACTCTTCGACGACTGTAAAATCGATGCTCGTGAATTTCGCTAGCTTCTATCTAAAACGATTTATCCGTTGTTTTGAGCCGGAATACAAGTTTTCGCGCAGTTCTGAGAGAAAAAGTTTACACCTTTCTCTCGTCTGCTCTTCGACGACTTGTAAAATCGAAGTTCGTAAATCTCGGTAGTTTCGATCTAAAACGATGTATCCGTTGTATTGGGCTGGAATACAAGTTTTCCCGCAGTTCTGAGAGAAAAAGTTTACAGCTCTCTCTCGTCTACACTTCGACGACTTGTAAAATCGATGTTCGTGAATCTCGCTAGTTTCGATCTAAAACGATGTATCTCGTTGTTATTGAGCCGGAATACAAGTTTTCGCGCAGTTCTGAGAGAAAAAGTTTACAGCTCTCTCTCGTCTACTCTTCGACGACTTGTAAAATCGATGTTCGTGAATCTCGCTAGTTTCGATCTAAAACGATGTATCCCGTTGTTTTGAGCCGGAATACAAGTTTTCGTGCAGTTCTGAGAGAAAAAGTTTACAGCTTTCTCTCGTCTACTCTTCGACGACTTGTAAAATCGAAGTTCGTAAATCTCGCTAGTTTCGATCTAAAACGATGTATCCCGTTGTTTTGAGCCGGAATACAAGTTTTCGCGCAGTTCTGAGAGAAAAAGTTTACAGCTTTCTCTCGTCTACTCTTCGACGATTTGTAAAATCGAAGTGCGTAAATCTCGCTAGTTTCGAGCTAAAACGATGTATCCCGTTGTTTTGAGCCGGAATACAAGTTTTCGCGCAGTTCTGAGAGAAAAAGTTTATACCTTTCTCTCGTCTACTCTTCGACGACTAGTAAAATCGATGCTCGTGAATTTTGCTAGTTTCGGTCTAAAACGATGTATCCCGTTGTTTTGAGCCGGAATACAAGTTTTCGCGCAGTTCTGAGAGAAACAGTTTATACCTTTCTCTCGTCTACTCTTCGACGACTAGTAAAATCGATGCTCGTGAATTTTGTTAGTTTCGATCTAAAACGATGTATCTCGTTGTTTTGAGCCGGAATACAAGTTTTCGCGCAGTTCTGAGAGAAAAAGTTTACAACTTTCTCTCGTCTACTCCTCGACGACTTGTAAAATCGATGTTCGTGAATCTCGCTTGTTTCGATCTAAAACGATGTATCCCTTTGTTTTGAGCAGGAATACAATTTTTCGCGCAGTTCTGAGAGAAAAAGTTTACAGCTTTCTCTCGTCTACTCTTCGACGACTAGTAAAATCGATGTTCGTGAATCTCGCTTGTTTCGATCTAAAACGATGTATCCCTTTGTTTTGAGCAGGAATACAAGTTTTCGCGCAGTACTGAGAGAAAAAGTTTTCACCTTTCTCTCGTCTACTCTTCGACGACTTGTAAACTCGATGCTCGTGAATTTTGCTAGTTTTGATCTAAAACGATGTATCCCGTTGTTTTCAGCCGGAATGCAAGTTTTCGTGCAGTTCTAAGAGAAAAAGTTTATACCTTTCTCTCGTCTACTCTTCGACGACTAGTAAAATCGATGCTCGTGAATTTTGTTAGTTTCAATCTAAAACGATGTATCCCGTTATTTTGAGCCGGAATACAAGTTTTCGCGCAGTTCTGAGAGAAAAAGTTTACACCTTTCTCTCGTCTACTCTTCGACGACTTGTAAAATTGATGCTCGTGAATTTTGCTAGTTTCAATCTAAAACGATGTATCTCGTTGTTTTGAGCCGGAATACAAGTTTTCGCGCAGTTCTGAGAGAAAAAGTTTACAGCTTTCTCTCGTCTACTCTTCGACGACTTGTAAAATCTAATTGCGTAAATCTCGCTAGTTCCGATCTAAAACGATGTATTCCGTTGTTTTGAGCCGGAATACAAGTTTTCCTCCAGTTCTGAGAGAAAAAGTTTACAGGTCTCGTCTACTCTTCGACGACTTGTAAAATCGATGTTCGTGAATCTCGCTAGTTTCGATCTAAAACGATGTATCCCGTTGTTTTGAGCTGGAATACAAGTTTTCCCGCAGTTCTGAGAGAAAACGTTTACAGCTCTCGTCTACTCTTTGACGACTTGTAAAATCGATGTTCGTGGATCTCGCTAGTTTCAATCTAAAACGATGTATCCCGGTGTTTTGAGCCGGAATACAAGTTTTCGCGCAGTTCTGAGAGAAAAAGTTTAGAGCTTTCTCTCGTCTACTCTTCGACGACATGTAAAATCGATGTTCGTGAATCTCGCTAGTTTCGATCTAAAACGATGTATCCCGTTGTTTTCAGCCGGAATTCAAGTTTTCGCACTGTCTGAGAGAAAAAGTTTACACCTTTCTCTCGTCTACTCTTCGACGACTTGTAAAATCGATGCTCATGAATTTTGCTACCTTCTATCTAAAACGATTTATCTCGTTGTTTTGAGCCGGAATACAAGTTTTCGCGCAGTTCTGAGAGAAAAAGTTTACACCTTTCCCTCGTCTGCTCTCCGACGACTTGTAAAATCGAAGTTCGTAAATCTCGGTAGTTTCGATCTAAAACGATGTATCCCGTTGTATTGGGCTGGAATACAAGTTTTCCCGCACTTCTGAGAGAAAAAGTTTACAGCTCTCTCTCGTCTACACTTCGACGACTTGTAAAATCGATGTTCGTGAATCTCGCTAGTTTCGATCTAAAACGATGTATCTCGTTGTTTTGAGCCGGAATACAAGTTTTCGCGCAGTTCTGAGAGAAAAAGTTTACACCTTTCTCTCGTCTACTCTTCGACGACTTGTAAAATCGATGCTTGTGAATTTGCTAGTTTCGATCTAAGACGATGTATCTCTTTGTTTTGACCCGGAATACAAGTTTTCGCGCAGTTCTGAGAGAAAAAGCTTACAGTTCTCTCTCGTCTACTCTCCGACGAGTTGTAAAATCGAAGTGCGTAAATCTCGCTAGTTTCGATCTAAAACAATGTATCCCGTTGTTTTGGTCTGGAATACAAGTTTTCCCGCAGTTCTGAGAGAAAAAGTTTACAGCTCTCGTCTACTCTTTGACGACTTGTAAAATTGATGTTCGTGAATCGCGCTAGTTTCAATCTAAAACGATGTATCCCGGTGTTTTGAGCCGGACTACAAGTTTTCGCGCAGTTCTGAGAGAAAACGTTTACACCTTTCTCTCGTGTACTCTTCAACGACTTGTAAACTCGATGCTCGTGAATTTTTCTAGTTTCGATCTAAAACGATGTATCCCGTTGTTTTGAGCCGGAATACAAGTTTTCGTGCAGTTCTAAGAGAAAAAGTTTATAGCTTTCTCTCGTCTACTCTTCGACGACTAGTAAAATCGATGCTCGTGAATTTTGCTAGTTTTCATCTAAAACGATGTATCCCGTTATTTTGAGCCGGAATACAAGTTTTCGCGCAGTTCTGAGAGAAAAAGTTTACACCTTTCTCTCGTCTACTCTTCGACGACTTGTAAAATCGATGCTCGTGAATTTGCTAGTTTCAATCTAAGACGATGTATCTCTTTGTTTTGAGCCGGAATACAAGTTTTCGCGCAGTTCTGAGAGAAAAAGCTTACAGCTCTCTCTCGTCTACTCTTCGACGAGTTGTAAAATCGAAGTGCGTAAATCTCGCTAGTTTCGATCTAAAACGATGTATCCCGTTGTTTTGAGCCGGAATACAAGTTTTCCTCCAGTTCTGAGAGAAAAAGTTTACAGGTCTCGTCTACTCTTCGACGACTTGTAAAATCGATGTTCGTGAATCTCGCTAGTTTCAATCTAAAACGATGTATCCCGGTGTTTTGAGCCGGAATACAAGTTTTCGCGCAGTTCTGAGAGAAAAAGTTTATACCTTTCTCTCGTCTACTCTTCGACGACTTGTAAAATCGATGCTCGTGAATTTTGCTAGTTTCGATCTAAAACGATGTATCCCTTTGTTTTGAGCCGGAATACAAGTTCTCATGCAGTTCTAAGAGAAAACGTTTACACCATTCTCTCGTCTACTCTTCGACGACTAGTAAAATCGATGCTCGTGAATTTTGCTAGTTTCGATCTAAAACGATGTATCCCGTTATTGTGCGCCGGAATACAAGTTTTCGCGCAGTTCTGAGAGAAAAAGTATACACCTTTCTCTCGTCGGCTCTTCGACGACTTGTAAAATCGATGCTCGTGAATTTTGCTAGCTTCTATCTAAAACGATTTATCTCGTTGTTTTGAGCCGGAATACAAGTTTTCGCGCAGTTCTGAGAGAAAAAGTTTAAACCTTTCTCTCGTCTGCTCTTCGACGACTTCTAAAATCGAAGTTCGTAAATCTCGGTAGTTTCGATCTAAAACGATGAATTCCGTTGTATTGGGCTGGAATACACGTTTTCCCGCAGTTCTGAGAGAAAAAGTTTACAGCTCTCTCTCGTGTACACTTCGACGACTTGTAAAATCGATGTTCGTGAATCTCGCTAGTTTCGATCTAAAACGATGTATCTCGTTGTTTTGAGCCGGAATACAAGTTTTCGCGCAGTTCTGAGATAAAAAGTTTATACCTTTCTCTCGTCTACTCTTCGACGACTAGTAAAATCGATGTTCGTGAATCTCGCTTGTTTCGATCTAAAACGATGTGCCCCGTTGTTTTGAGCCGGAATACAAGTTTTCGTGCAGTTCTAAGAGAAAAAGTTTATACCTTTCTCTCGTCTACTCTTCGACGACTAGTAAAATCGATGCTCGTGAATTTTGCTAGTTTCGATCTAAAACGATGTATCCCGTTATTTTGAGCCGGAATACAAGTTTTCGCGCAGTTCTGAGAGAAAAAGCTTACAGCTCTCTCTCGTCTACTCTTCGACGAGTTGTAAAATCGAAGTGCGTAAATCTCGCTGGTTTCGATCTAAAACGATGTATCCCGTTGTTTTGAGCCGGAATACAAGTTTTCCTCCAGTTCTGAGAGAAAAAGTTTACAGGTCTCGTCTTTTATTCGACGACTTGTAAAATCGATGTTCGTGAATCTCGCTAGTTTCAATATAAAACGATGTATCCCGGTGATTTGAGCCGGAATACAAGTTTTCGCGCTGTTCTGAGATAAAAAGTTTACAGCTTTCTCTCGTCTACTCTTCGACGACATGTAAAATCGATGTTCGTGAATCTCGCTAGTTTCGATTTAAAACGATGTATCCCATTGTTTTCAGCCGGAATTCAAGTTTTCGCACTGTTCTGAGAGAAAAAGTTTACACCTTTCTCTCGTCTTCTCTTCGACGACTTGTAAACTCGATGCTCGTGAATTTTGCTAGTTTCTATCTAAAACGATGTATCCCGTTGTTTGGAGCCGGAATACAAGTTTTCATGCAGTTATGAGAGAAAAAGTTTACACTTTTTTCTCGTCTACTCTTCGACGACTTGTAAAATCAAAGTGCGTAAATCTCGCTAGTTTCAATCTAAAACGATGTAACCCGTTGTTTTGAGCCGGAATACCAGTTTTCGCGCAGTTATGAGATAAAACGTTTACACCTTTCTCTCGTCTACTCTTCGACGACTTGTAAAATCAATGTTCGTGAATCTCTCTAGTTTCGATCTAAAACGATGTATCCCGTTGTTTTGAGCCGGAATACAAGATTTCGCGCAGTTCTGAGAGAAAAGTTTACAGCTGTTCTCGTCTACTCTTCGACGACTTGTAAAATCGGTGTTCGTGAATTTTGCTAGTTTCGATCTAAAACGATGTATCCCGTTGTTTTGAGCCGGAATACAAGTTTTCGCGCAGTTCTGAGAGAAAAAGTTTACACCTTCTCTCGTCTACTCTTCGACGGCTAGTAAAATCGATGTTCGTGAATCTCGCTAGTTTCGATCTAAAACAATGTATCCTGTTGTTTTCAGCCAGAATTCAAGTTTTCGCCCAGTTCTGAGAGAAAAAGTTTACAGCGCTCTCTCGTCTACTCTTCGACGACTTGTAAAATCGAAGTGCATAAATTTCGCTAGTTTCGATCTAAAACGATGTATCCCGTAGTTTTGAGCCGGAATACAAGTTTTCGTGCAGTTCTGAGAGAAAAAGTTTACACCTTCCTCTCGTCTACTCTTCGACGACTAGTAAAATCGAAGTGTTGTAAATCTCACTAGTTTCGATCTAAAACGATGTATCCCGTTGTGGTGGAATGGAATACAAGTTTTCCCGCAGTTCTGAGAGAAAAAGTTTACAGCTCTCTCTCGTCTACACTTCGACGACTTGTAAAATCGATGTTCGTGAATCTCGCTAGTTTCGATCTAAAACGATGTATCCCGTTGTTTTGAGCCGGAATACAAGTTTTCGCGCAGTTCTGAGATAAAAAGTTTACACCTTTCTCTCGTCTACTCTTCGACGACTAGTAAAATCGATGTTCGTGAATCTCGCTTGTTTCGATCTAAAACGATGTATCCCGTTGTTTTGAGCCGGAATACAAGTATTCGCGCAGTTCTGAGAGAAAAAGTTTACACCTTTCTCTCGTCTACTCTTCGACGACTTGTAAAATCGATGCTCGTGAATTTTGCTATTTTCGCTCTAAAACGATGTATCTCGTTGTTTTGAGCCGGAATACAAGTTTTCGCGCAGTTCAGAGAGAAAAAGCTTACAGCTCTCTCTCGTCACTCTTCGACGAGTTGTAAAATCGAAGTGCGTAAATCTCGTTGGTTTCGATCTAAAACGATGTATCTCGTTGTTTTGAGCCGGAATACAAGTTTTCCTCCAGTTCTGAGAGAAAAAGTTTACAGGTCTCGTCTTTTCTTCGACGACTTGTAAAATCGATGTTCGTGAATCTCGCTAGGTTCAATCTAAAACGATGTATCCCGGTGTTTTGAGCCGGAATACTAGTTTTCGCGAAGTTCTGAGATAAAAAGTTTACAGCTTTCTCTCGTCTACTCTTCGACGACATGTAAAATCGATGTTCGTGAATCTCGCTAGTTTCGATTTAAAACGATGTATCCCATTGTTTTCAGCCGGAATTCAAGTTTTCGCACTGTTCTGAGAGAAAAAGTTTACACCTTTCTCTCGTCTACTCTTCGACGACTTGTAAACTCAATGCTCGTGAATTTTGCTAGTTTCTATCTAAAACGATGTATCCCGTTGTATTGGGCTGGAATACAAGTTTTCCTGCAGTTCTGAGAGAAAAAGTTTACAGCTCTCTCTCGTCTACACGTCGACGACTTGTAAAATCGATGTTCGTGAATCTCGCTAGTTTCGATCTAAAACGATGTATCTCGTTGTTTTGAGCCGGAATACAAGTTTTCGCGCAGTTCTGAGATAAAAAGCTTACACCTTTCTCTCGTCTACTCTTCGACGACTTGTAATATCGAAGTGCGTAAATCTCGCTACTTTCGACCTAAAACGATGTATCCCGTTGTTTTGAGCCGGAATACAAGTTTTCGCGCAGTTCTGAGAGAAAAAGTTTACACCTTCTCTCGTCTACTCTTCGACGGCTAGTAAACACGATGTTCGTGAATCTCGCTAGTTTCGATCTAAAACAATGTATCCTGTAGTTTTCAGCCGGCATTCAAGTTTTCGCGCAGTTCTGAGAGAAAAAGTTTACAGCGCTCTCTCGTCTACTCTTCGACGACTTGTAAAATCAAAGTTCGTAAATCTCGCTAGTTTTGATCTAAAACAATGTATCCCATTGTTTTGAACCGGAATATAAGTTTTCGCGCAGTTCTGAGAGTAAAAAGTTTACAGCTTTCTCTCGACTACTCTTCGACGACTTGTAAACTCAATGCTCGTAAATCTCGGTAGTTTCGATCTAAAACGATGAATCCCGTTGTATTGGGCTGGAATACACGTTTTCCCGCAGTTCTGAGAGAAAAAGTTTACAGCTCTCTCTCGTCTACTCTTCGACGACTTGTAAAATCAAAGTTCGTAAATCTCGCTAGTTTTGATCTAAAACAATGTATCCCATTGTTTTGAACCGGAATATAAGTTTTCGCGCAGTTCTGAGAGTAAAAAGTTTATACCTTTCTCTCGTCTACTCTTCGACGACTAGTAAAATCGATGTTCGTGAATCTCGCTTGTTTCGATCTAAAACGATGTGCCCCGTTGTTTTGAGCCGGAATACAAGTTTTCGTGCAGTTCTAAGAGAAAAAGTTTATACCTTTCTCTCGTCTACTCTTCGACGACTAGTAAAATCGATGCTCGTGAATTTTGCTAGTTTCGATCTAAAACGATGTATCCCGTTATTTTGAGCCGGAATACAAGTTTTCGCGCAGTTCTGAGAGAAAAAGCTTACAGCTCTCTCTCGTCTACTCTTCGACGAGTTGTAAAATCGAAGTGCGTAAATCTCGCTGGTTTCGATCTAAAACGATGTATCCCGTTGTTTTGAGCCGGAATACAAGTTTTCCTCCAGTTCTGAGAGAAAAAGTTTACAGGTCTCGTCTTTTATTCGACGACTTGTAAAATCGATGTTCGTGAATCTCGCTAGTTTCAATATAAAACGATGTATCCCGGTGATTTGAGCCGGAATACAAGTTTTCGCGCAGTTTTGAGATAAAATGTTTACAGCTTTCTCTCGTCTACTCTTCGACGACATGTAAAATCGATGTTCGTGAATCTCGCTAGTTTCGATTTAAAACGATGTATCCCATTGTTTTCAGCCGGAATTCAAGTTTTCGCACTGTTCTGAGAGAAAAAGTTTACACCTTTCTCTCGTCTTCTCTTCGACGACTTGTAAACTCGATGCTCGTGAATTTTGCTAGTTTCTATCTAAAACGATGTATCCCGTTGTTTGGAGCCGGAATACAAGTTTTCATGCAGTTCTAAGAGAAAAAGTTTATACCTTCCTCTCGTCTACTCTTCGACGACTACTAAAATCGATGCTCGTGAATTTTGCTTGTTTCGATCTAAAACGATGTATCCCGTTATTTTGAGCCGGAATACAAGTTTTTGCGCAGTTCTGAGAGAAAATGTTTACACCTTTCTCTCGTCTACTCTTCGACGACTTGTAAAATCTAAGTGCGTAAATCTCGCTAATTTCGATCTAAAACGATGTATCCCGTTGTTTTGAGCCGGAATACAAGTTTTCCTCCAGTTCTGAGAGAAAAAGTTTACAGCTCTCTCTCGTCTACTCTTGGACGACTTGTAAAATCGATGCTCGTGAATTTTGCTAGCTTCTATCTAAAACGATTTATCTCGTTGTTTTGAGCCGGAATACAAGTTTTCGAGCAGTTCTGAGATAAAAAGTTTACACCTTTCTCTCGTCGGCTCTTCGCCGACTTGTAAACTAGATGCTCGTGATATTTCCTAGTTTCGATCTAAAACAATGTATCCCGTTGTTTTGAGCCGGAATACAAATTTTCGCGCAGTTCTGAGAGAAAAAGTTTACACCTTCTCTCGTCTACTCTTCGACGGCTAGTAAAATCGATGTTCGTGAATCTCGCTAGTTTCGATCTAAAACAATGTATCCTGTTGTTTTCAGCCGGAATTCAAGTTTTCGCGCAGTTCTGAGAGAAAAAGTTTACAGCGCTCTCTCGTCTACTCTTCGACGACTTGTAAAATCGAAGTGCATAAATTTCGCTAGTTTCGATCTAAAACGATGTATCCCGTAGTTTTGAGCCGGAATACAAGTTTTCATGCAGTTCTGAGAGAAAACGTTTACACCTTCCTCTCGTCTACTCTTCGACGACTAGTAAAATCGAAGTGTTGTAAATCCCGCTAGTTTCGATCTAAAACGATGTATTCCGTTGTTTTGAGCCGGAATACAAGTCTTCCTCCAGTTCTGAGAGAAAAAGTTTACAGGTCTCGTCTACTCTTCGACGACTTGTAAAATTGATGCTCGTAAATCTCGCTAGTTTCGATCTAAAACGATGTATCCCGTTTTTTTGAGCCGGAATACAAGTTTTCGCGCAGTTCTGAGATAAAAAGTTTACACCTTTCTCTCGTCTACTCTTCGACGACTAGTAAAATCGATGTTCGTGAATTTTGCTATTTTCGCTCTAAAACGATGTATCTCGTTGTTTTGAGCCGGAATACAAGTCTTCCTCCAGTTCTGAGAGAAAAAGTTTACAGGTCTCGTCTACTCTTCGACGACTTGTAAAATCGATGCTCGTGAATTTTGCTAGTTTCGCTCTAAAACTATGTATCTCGTTGTTTTGAGCCGGAATACAAGTTTTCGCGCAGTTCTGAGAGAAAAAGCTTACAGCTCTCTCTCGTCTACTCTTCGACGAGTTGTAAAATCGAAGTGCGTAAATCTCGCTGGTTTCGATCTAAAACGATGTATCTCGTTGTTTTGAGCCGGAATACAAGTTTTCCTCCAGTTCTGAGAGAAAAAGTTTACAGGTCTCGTCTTTTCTTTGACGACTTGTAAAATCGATGTTCGTGAATCTCGCTACGTTCAATCTAAAACGATGTATCCCGGTGTTTTGAGCCGGAATACTAGTTTTCGCGAAGTTCTGAGATAAAAAGTTTACAGCTTTCTCTCGTCTACTCTTCGACGACATGTAAAATCGATGTTCGTGAATCTCGCTAGTTTCGATTTAAAACGATGTATCCCATTGTTTTCAGCCGGAATTCAAGTTTTCGCACTGTTCTGAGAGAAAAAGTTTACACCTTTCTCTCGTCTACTCTTCGACGACTTGTAAACTCGAGTGCTCGTGAATTTTGCTAGTTTCTATCTAAAACGATGTATCCCGTTGTATTGGGCTGGAATACAAGTTTTCCTGCAGTTCTGAGAGAAAAAGTTTACAGCTCTCTCTCGTCTACACTTCGACGACTTGTAAAATCGATGTTCGTGAATCTCGCTAGTTTCGATCTAAAACGATGTATCTCGTTGTTTTGAGCCGGAATACAAGTTTTCGCGCAGTTCTGAGATAAAAAGTTTACACCTTTCTCTCGTCGGCTCTTCGACGACTTGTAAACTCGATGCTCGTGATATTTCCTAGTTTCGATCTAAAACAATGTATCCCGTTGTTTCGAGCCGGAATACTAGTTTTCGCGAAGTTCTGAGATAAAAAGTTTACAGCTTTCTCTCGACTACTCTTCGACGACTTGTAAAATCGAAGTGCGTGAATTTCGCTAGTTTCGATCTAAAACGATGTATCCCGTAGTTTTGAGCCGGAATACAAGTTGTCGTGCAGTTCTGAGAGAAAAAGTTTACACCTTTCTCTCGTCTACTCTTCGACGACTAGTAAAATCGAAGTGTTGTAAATCTCGCTAGTTTCGATCTAAAACGATGTATTCCGTTGTTTTGAGCCGGAATACAAGTCTTCCTCCAGTTCTGAGAGAAAAAGTTTACAGGTCTCGTCTACTCTTCGACGACTTGTAAAATCTATGCTCGTAAATCTCGGTAGTTTCGATCTAAAACGATGTATCCCGTTGTGTTGGAATGGAATACAAGTTTTCCCGCAGTTCTGAGAGAAAAAGTTGACAGCTCTCTCTCGTCTACACTTCGACGACTTGTAAAATCGATGTTCGTGAATCTCGCTAGTTTCGATCTAAAACGATGTATCCCGTTGTTTTGAGCCGGAATACAAGTTTTCGCGCAGTTCTGAGATAAAAAGTTTATACCTTTCTCTCGTCTACTCTTCGACGACTAGTAAAATCGATGTTCGTGAATCTCGCTTGTTTCGATCTAAAACGATGTATCCCGTTGTTTTGAGCCGGAATACAAGTATTCGCGCAGTTCTGAGAGAAAAAGTTTACACCTTTCTCTCGTCTACTCTTCGACGACTTGTAAAATCGATGCTCGTGAATTTTGCTATTTTCGATCTAAAACTATGTATCTCGTTGTTTTGAGCCGGAATACAAGTTTTCGCGCAGTTCTGAGAGAAAAAGCTTACAGCTCTCTCTCGTCTACTCTTCGACGAGTTGTAAAATCGAAGTGCGTAAATCTCGCTGGTTTCGATCTAAAACGATGTATCTCGTTGTTTTGAGCCGGAATACAAGTTTTCCTCCAGTTCTGAGAGAAAAAGTTTACAGGTCTCGTCTTTTCTTCGACGACTTGTAAAATCGATGTTCGTGAATCTCGCTAGATTCAATCTAAAACGATGTATCCCGGTGTTTTGAGCCGGAATACTAGTTTTCGTGAAGTTCTGAGATAAAAAGTTTACAGCTTTCTCTCGTCTACTCTTCGACGACATGTAAAATCGATGTTCGTGAATCTCGCTAGTTTCGATATAAAACGATGTATCCCATTGTTTTCAGCCGGAATTCAAGTTTTCGCACTGTTCTGAGAGAAAAAGTTTACAGGTCTCGTCTACTCTTCGACGACTTGTAAAATCGATGTTCGTGAATCTCGCTAGTTTCGATCTAAAACGATGTATCCCGTTGTTTTGAGCTGGAATACAAGTTATCCCGCTGTTCTGAGCGAAAAAGTTTACAGCTCTCTCTGGTCTACTCTTCGACGACTTGTAAAATCGATGTTCGTGAATCTCGCTAGTTTCAATCTAAAACGATGTATCCCGGTGTTTTGAGCCGGAATACAAGTTTTCGCGCAGTTCTGAGAGAAAAAGTTTATACCTTTCTCTCGTCTACTCTTCGACGACTTGTGATATCGATGCTCGTGAATTTTGCTAGTTTCGATCTAAAACGATGTATCCCGTTGTTTTGAGCCGGAATACAAGTTTTCGTGCAGTTCTAAGAGAAAAAGTTTACACCTTTCTCTCGTCTACTCTTCGACGACTAGTAAAATTGATGCTCGTGAATTTTGCTAGTTTCGATCTAAAACGATGTATCTCGTTGTTTTGAGCCGGAATACAAGTTTTCGCGCAGTTCTGTGAGAAAAAGCTTACAGCTCTCTCTCGTCTACTCTTCGACGAGTTGTAAAATCGAAGTGCGTAAATCTCGCTGGTTTCGATCTAAAACGATGTATCCCGGTGTTTTGAGCCGGAATACAAGTTTTCCTCCAGTTCTGAGAGAAAAAGTTTACAGGTCTCGTCTTTTCTTCGACGACTTGTAAAATCGATGTTCGTGAATCTCGCTAGTTTCAATCTAAAACGATGTATCCCGGTGTTTTGAGCCGGAATACAAGTTTTCCTCCAGTTCTGAGAGAAAAAGTTTACAGGTCTCGTCTTTTCTTCGACGACTTGTAAAATCGATGTTCGTGAATCTCGCTAGTTTCAATCTAAAACGATCTATCCCGGTGTTTTGAGCCGGAATACAAGTTTTCGCGCAGTTCTGAGATAAAACGTTTACAGATTTCTCTCGTCTACTCTTCGACGACATGTAAAATCGATGTTCGTGAATCTCGCTAGTTTCGATTTAAAACGATGTATCCTATTGTTTTCAGCCGGAATTCAAGTTTTCGCACTGTTCTGAGAGAAAAAGTTTACACCTTTCTCTCGTCTACTCTTCGAAGACTTGTAAACTCGATGCTCGTGAATTTTGCTAGTTGCTATCTAAAACGATGTATCCCGTTGTTTGGAGCCGGGATACAAGTTTTCGTGCAGTTCTAAGAGAAAAAGTTTATACCTTTCTCTCGTCTACTCTTCGACGACTATTAAAATTGATGCTCGTGAATTTTGCTAGTTTCGATCTAAAACGATGTATCTCGTTGTTTTGAGCCGGAATACAAGTTTTCGCGCAGTTCTGAGAGAAAACGTTTACAGCTTTCTCTTGTCTACTCTTCGACGACTTGTAAAATCTAATTGCGTAAATCTCGCTAGTTTCGATCTAAAACGATGTATCCCTTTGTTTTGAGCAGGAATACAATTTTTCACGCAGTACTGAGAGAAAAAGTTTACACCTTTCTCTCGTCTACTCTTCGACGACTTGTAAACTCGATGGTCGTGAATTTTGCTAGTTTCGATCTAAAACGATGTATCCCGTTGTTTTGAGCCGGAATACAAGTTTTCGTGCAGTTCTAAGAGAAAAAGTTTATACCTTTCTCTCGTCTACTCTTCGACGACTTGTAAAAACGATGCTCGTGAATTTTGCTAGTTTCGATCTAAAACGATGTATCTCGTTGTTTTGAGCCGGAATACAAGTTTTCGCGCAGTTCTGAGAGAAAAAGTTTACAGCTTTCTCTCGTCTACTCTTCGACGACTTGTAAAATCTAATTGCGTAAATCTCGCTAGTTTCGATCTAAAACGATGTATTCCGTTGTTTTGAGCCGGAATACAAGTTTTCCTCCAATTCTGAGAGAAAAAGTTTACAGGTCTCGTCTACTCTTCGACGACTTGTAAAATCGATGTTCGTGAATCTCGCTAGTTTTGATCTAAAACGATGTATCCCGTTGTTTTGGGCTGGAATACAAGCTTTCCCGCAGTTCTGAGAGAAAATTTGTACAGCTCTCGTCTACTCTTTGACGACTTGTAAAATTGATGTTCGTGAATCGCGCTAGTTTCAATCTAAAACGATGTATCCCGGTGTTGATCCGGAATACAAGTTTTCGCGCAGTTCTGAGAGAAAAAGTTTACACCTTTCTCTCGTCTACTCTTCAACGACTTGTAAACTCAATGCTCGTGAATTTTGCTAGTTTCGATCTAAAACGATGTATCCCGTTGTTTTGAGCCGGAATACAAGTTTTCGTGCAGTTCTAAGAGAAAAAGTTTATACCTTTCTCCCGTCTACTCTTCGACGACTAGTAAAATCGATGCTCGTGAATTTTGCTAGTTTTGATCTAAAACGATGTATCCCGTTATTTTGAGCCGGAATACAAGTTTTCGCGCAGTTCTGAGAGAAAAAGTTTACACCTTTCTCTCGTCTACTCTTCGACGACTTGTAAAATCGATGCTCGTGAATTTGCTAGTTTCGACCTAAGACGATGTATCTCGTTGTTGTGAGCCGGAATACAAATTTTCGCGCAGTTCTGAGAGAAAAAGCTTACAGCTCTCTCTCGTCTACCCTTCGACAAGTTGTAAAATCGAAGTGCGTAAATCTCGCTAGTTTCGATCTAAAACGATGTATCCCGTTGTTTTGAGCCGGAATACAAGTTTTCCTCCAGTTCTGAGAGAAAAAGTTTACAGGTCTCGTCTACTCTTCGACGACTTGTAAAATCGATGTTCGTGAATCTCGCTAGTTTCAATCTAAAACGATGTATCCCGTTGTTTTGAGCTGAAATAGAAGTTATCCCGCAGTTCTGAGCGAAAAAGTTTACAGCTCTCTCTGGTCTACTCTTCGACGACTTGTAAAATTGATGTTCGTGAATCTCGCTAGTTTCAATCTAAAACGATGTATCCCGGTGTTTTGAGCCGGAATACAAGTTTTCGCGCAGTTCTGAGAGAAAAAGTTTATACCTTTCTCTCGTCTACTCTTCGACGACTTGTAAAATCGATGCTCGTGAATTTTGCTAGTTTCGATCTAAAACGATGTATCCCGTTGTTTTGAGCCGGAATACAAGTTTTCGTGCAGTTCTAAGAGAAAAAGTTTACACCTTTCTCTCATCTACTCTTCTACGACTAGTAAAATTGATGCTCGTGAATTTTGGGAGTTTCGATCTAAAACGATGTATCTCGTTGTTTTGAGCCGGAATACAAGTTTTCGCGCAGTTCTAAGAGAAAAAGTTTATACCTTTCTCTCGTCTACTCTTCGACGACTAGTAAAATCGATGCTCGTGAATTTTGCTAGTTTTGATCTAAAACGATGTATCCCGTTATTTTGAGCCGGAATACAAGTTTTCGCGCAGTTCTGAGAGAAAAAGTTTACACCTTTCTCTCGTCTACTCTTCGACGACTTGTAAAATCGATGCTCGTGAATTTGCTAGTTTCGATCTAAGACGATGTATCTCGTTGTTGTGAGCCGGAATACAAGTTTTCGCGCAGTTCTGAGAGAAAAAGCTTACAGCTCTCTCTCGTCTACCCTTCGACGAGTTGTAAAATCGAAGTGCGTAAATCTCGCTAGTTTCGATCTAAAACGATGTATCCCGTTGTTTTGAGCCGGAATACAAGTTTTCCTCCAGTTCTGAGAGAAAAAGTTTACAGGTCTCGTCTACTCTTCGACGACTTGTAAAATCGATGTTCGTGAATCTCGCTAGTTTCAATCTAAAACGATGTATCCCGTTGTTTTGAGCTGGAATACAAGTTATCCCGCAGTTCTGAGCGAAAAAGTTTACAGCTCTCTCTGGTCTACTCTTCGACGACTTGTAAAATCCATGTTCGTGAATCTCGCTAGTTTCAATCTAAAACGATGTATCCCGGTGTTTTGAGCCGGAATACAAGTTTTCGGGCAGTTCTGAGAGAAAAAGTTTATACCTTTCTCTCGTCTACTCTTCGACGACTTGTAAAATCGATGCTCGTGAATTTTGCTAGTTTCGATCTAAAACGATGTATCCCGTTGTTTTGAGCCGGAATACAAGTTTTCGTGCAGTTCTAAGAGAAAAAGTTTACACCTTTCTCTCGTCTACTCTTCGACGACTAGTAAAATTGATGCTCGTGAATTTTGCTAGTTTCGATCTAAAACGATGTATCTCGTTGTTTTGAGCCGGAATACAAGTTTTCGCGCAGTTCTGTGAGAAAAAGCTTACAGCTCTCTCTCGTCTACTCTTCGACGAGTTGTAAAATCGAAGTGCGTAAATCTCGCTGGTTTCGATCTAAAACGATGTATCCCGGTGTTTTGAGCCGGAATACAAGTTTTCCTCCAGTTCTGAGAGAAAAAGTTTACAGGTCTCGTCTTTTCTTCGACGACTTGTAAAATCGATGTTCGTGAATCTCGCTAGTTTCAATCTAAAACGATGTATCCCGGTGTTTTGAGCCGGAATACAAGTTTTCCTCCAGTTCTGAGAGAAAAAGTTTACAGGTCTCGTCTTTTCTTCGACGACTTGTAAAATCGATGTTCGTGAATCTCGCTAGTTTCAATCTAAAACGATCTATCCCGGTGTTTTGAGCCGGAATACAAGTTTTCGCGCAGTTCTGAGATAAAACGTTTACAGATTTCTCTCGTCTACTCTTCGACGACATGTAAAATCGATGTTCGTGAATCTCGCTAGTTTCGATTTAAAACGATGTATCCTATTGTTTTCAGCCGGAATTCAAGTTTTCGCACTGTTCTGAGAAAAAAAGTTTACACCTTTCTCTCGTCTACTCTTCGACGACTTGTAAACTCGATGCTCGTGAATTTTGCTAGTTGCTATCTAAAACGATGTATCCCGTTGTTTGGAGCCGGGATACAAGTTTTCGTGCAGTTCTAAGAGAAAAAGTTTATACCTTTCTCTCGTCTACTCTTCGACGACTATTAAAATTGATGCTCGTGAATTTTGCTAGTTTCAATCTAAAACGATGTATCCCGTTATTTTGAGCCGGAATACAAGTTTTCGCGCAGTTCTGAGAGAAAACGTTTACACCTTTCTCTCGTCTACTCTTCGACTACTTGTAAAATCGATGCTCGTGAATTTTGCTAGTTTCGATCTAAAACGATGTATCTCGTTGTTTTGAGCCGGAATACAAGTTTTCGCGCAGTTCTGAGAGAAAACGTTTACAGCTTTCTCTTGTCTACTCTTCGACGACTTGTAAAATCTAATTGCGTAAATCTCGCTAGTTTCGATCTAAAACGATGTATCCCTTTGTTTTGAGCAGGAATACAATTTTTCGCGCAGTACTGAGAGAAAAAGTTTACACCTTTCTCTCGTCTACTCTTCGACGACTTGTAAACTCGATGCTCGTGAATTTTGCTAGTTTCGATCTAAAACGATGTATCCCGTTGTTTTGAGCCGGAATACAAGTTTTCGTGCAGTTCTAAGAGAAAAAGTTTATACCTTTCTCTCGTCTACTCTTCGACGACTTGTAAAAACGATGCTCGTGAATTTTGCTAGTTTCGATCTAAAACGATGTATCTCGTTGTTTTGAGCCGGAATACAAGTTTTCGCGCAGTTCTGAGAGAAAAAGTTTACAGCTTTCTCTCGTCTACTCTTCGACGACTTGTAAAATCTAATTGCGTAAATCTCGCTAGTTTCGATCTAAAACGATGTATTCCGTTGTTTTGAGCCGGAATACAAGTTTTCCTCCAGTTCTGAGAGAAAAAGTTTACAGGTCTCGTCTACTCTTCGACGACTTGTAAAATCGATGTTCGTGAATCTCGCTAGTTTCGATCTAAAACGATGTATCCTGTTGTTTTGGGCTGGAATACAAGCTTTCCCGCAGTTCTGAGAGAAAATTTGTACAGCTCTCGTCTACTCTTTGACGACTTGTAAAATTGATGTTCGTGAATCGCGCTAGTTTCAATCTAAAACGCTGTATCCCGGTGTTGATCCGGAATACAAGTTTTCGCGCAGTTCTGAGAGAAAAAGTTTACACCTTTCTCTCGTCTACTCTTCAACGACTTGTAAACTCGATGCTCGTGAATTTTGCTAGTTTCGATCTAAAACGATGTATCCCGTTGTTTTGAGCCGGAATACAAGTTTTCGTGCAGTTCTGAGAGAAAAAGTTTATACCTTTCTCCCGTCTACTCTTAGACGACTAGTAAAATCGATGCTCGTGAATTTTGCTAGTTTTGATCTAAAACGATGTATCCCGTTATTTTGAGCCGGAATACAAGTTTTCGCGCAGTTCTAAGAGAAAAAGTTTACACCTTTCTCTCATCTACTCTTCTACGACTAGTAAAATTGATGCTCGTGAATTTTGCTAGTTTCGATCTAAAACGATGTATCTCGTTGTTTTGAGCCGGAATACAAGTTTTCGCGCAGTTCTGTGAGAAAAAGCTTACAGCTCTCTCTCGTCTACTCTTCGACGAGTTGTAAAATCGAAGTGCGTAAATCTCGCTGGTTTCGATCTAAAACGATGTATCCCGGTGTTTTGAGCCGGAATACAAGTTTTCCTCCAGTTCTGAGAGAAAAAGTTTACAGGTCTCGTCTTTTCTTCGACGACATGTAAAATCGATGTTCGTGAATCTCGCTAGTTTCAATCTAAAACGATGTATCCCGGTGTTTTGAGCCGGAATACAAGTTTTCGCGCAGTTCTGAGATAAAACGTTTACAGCTTTCTCTCGTCTACTCTTTGACGACATGTAAAATCGATGTTCGTGAATCTCGCTAGTTTCGATTTAAAACGATGTATCCTATTGTTTTCAGCCGGAATTCAAGTTTTCGCACTGTTCTGAGAGAAAAAGTTTACACCTTTCTCTCGTCTACTCTTCGACGACTTGTAAACACGATGCTCGTGAATTTTGCTAGTTTCTATCTAAAACGATGTATCCCGTTGTTTTGAGTCGGAATACAAGTTTTCGCGCAGTTCTGAGAGTTAAAGTTACACCTTTCTCTCGTCTACTCTTCGAAGACTTGTGAAATTGATTCTCGTGAATCTTGCTAGTTTTGATCTAAAACGATGTATCCCGTTATTTTGAGCCGGAATACAAGTTTTCGCGCAGTTCTGAGAGAAAAAGTTTACACCTTTCTCTCGTCTACTCTTCGACGACGTGTAAAATCGATGCTCGTGAATTTGCTAGTTTCGATCTAAGACGATGTATCTCGTTGTTTTGAGCCGGAATACAAGTTTTCGCGCAGTTCTGAGAGAAAAAGCTTACAGCTCTCTCTCGTCTACTCTTCGACGAGTTGTAAAATCGAAGTGCGTAAATCTCGCTAGTTTCAATCTAAAACGATGTATCCCGTTGTTTTGAGCCGGAATACAAGTTTTCCTCCAGTTCTGAGAGATAAAGTTTACAGGTCTCGTCGACTCTTCGACAACTTGTAAAAATCGATGTTCATGAATCTCGCTAGTTTCGATCTAAAACGATGTATCCCGTTGTTTTGAGCTGGAATACAAGTTATCCCGCAGTTCTGAGCGAAAAAGTTTACAGCTCTCTCTGGTCTACTCTTCGACGACTTGTAAAATCGATGTTCTTGAATCTCGCTAGTTTCAATCTAAAACGATGTATACCGGTGTTTTGAGCCGGAATACAAGTTTTCGTGCAGTTCTAAGAGAAAAAGTTTATACCTTTCTCTCGTCTACTCTTCGACGACTAGTAAAATCGATGTTCGTGAATTTTGCTAGTTTTGATCTAAAACGATGTATCCCGTTATTTTGAGCCGGAATACAAGTTTTCGCGCAGTTCTGAGAGAAAACGTTTACACCTTTCTCTCGTCTACTCGTCGACGACTTGTAAAATCGATGCTCGTGAATTTGCTAATTTCGATCTAAGACGATGTATCTCGTTGTTGTGAGCCGGAATACAAGTTTTCGCGCAGTTCTGAGAGAAAAAGCTTACAGCTCTCTCTCGTCTACCCTTCGACGAGCTGTAAAATCGAAGTGCGTAAATCTCGCTAGTTTCGATCTAAAACGATGTATCCCGTTGTTTTGAGCCGGAATACAAGTTTTCCTCCAGTTCTGACAGAAAAAGTTTACAGGTCTCGTCTACTCTTCGACGACTTGTAAAATCGATGTTCGTGAATCTCGCTAGTTTCGATCTAAAACGATGTATCCCGTTGTTTCGAGCTGGAATACAAGTTATCCCGCAGTTCTGAGATAAAACGTTTACAGCTTTCTCTCGTCTACTCTTTGACGACATGTAAAATCGATGTTTGTGAATCGCGATAGTTTCAATCTAAAACGATGTATCCCGGTGTTTTGAGCCGGAATACAAGTTTTCGCGCCGTTCTGAGAGAAAAAGTTTACACCTTTCTCTCGTCTACTCTTCAACGACTTGTAAACTCGATGCTCGTGAATTTTGCTAGTTTCGATCTAAAACGATGTATCCCGTTGTTTTGAGCCGGAATACAAGTTTTCGCGCAGTTCTGAGAGAAAAAGTTTATACCTTTCTCTCGTCTACTCTTCGACGACTTGTAAAATCGATGCTCGTGAATTTGCTAGTTTCGATCTAAGACGATGTATCTCGTTGTTTTGACCCGGAATACAAGTTTTCGCGCAGTTCTGAGAGAAAAAGCTTACAGCTCTCTCTCGTCTACTCTTCGACGAGTTGTAAAATCGAAGTGCGTAAATCTCGCTAGTTTCGATCTAAAACGATGTATCCCGTTGTTTTGAGCCGGAATACAAGTTTTCCTCCAGTTCTGAGAGAAAAGTTTACAGGTCTCGTCTACTCTTCGACGACTTGTAAAATCGATGTTCGTGAATCTCGCTAGTTTCGATCTAAAACGTTGTATCCCGTTGTTTTGAGCTGGAATACAAGTTATCCCGCAGTTCTGAGCGAAAAAGTTTACAGCTCTCTCTGGTCTACTCTTCGACGACATGTAAAATCGATGTTCGTGAATTTTGCTAGTTTTGATCTAAAACGATGTATCCCGTTATTTTGAGCCGGAATACAAGTTTTCGCGCAGTTCTGAGAGAGAACGTTTACACCTTTCTCTCGTCTACTCGTCGACGACTTGTAAAATCGATGCTCGTGAATTTGCTAGTTTCGATCTAAGACGATGTATCTCGTTGTTGTGAGCCGGAATACAAGTTTTCGCGCAGTTCTGAGAGAAAAAGCTTACAGCTCTCTCTCGTCTACCCTTCGACGAGCTGTAAAATCGAAGTGCGTAAATCTCGCTAGTTTCGATCTAAAACGATGTATCCCGTTGTTTTGAGCCGCAATACAAGTTTTCCTCCAGTTCTGAGAGAAAAAGTTTACAGGTCTCGTCTACTTTTCGACGACTTGTAAAATCGATGTTCGTGAATCTCGCTAGTTTCGATCTAAAACTATGTATCCCGTTGTTTTGAGCTGGAATACAAGTTATCCCGCAGTTCTGAGCTAAAAAGTTTACAGCTCTCTCTGGTCTGCTCTTCGACGACTTGTAAAATCGATGTTCGTGAATCTCGCTAGTTTCAATCTAAAACGATGTATCCCGGTGTTTTGAGCCGGAATACAAGTTTTCGCGCAGTTCTGAGAGAAAAAGTTTATACCTTTCTCTCGTCTACTCTTCGACGACTTGTAAAATCGATGCTCGTGAATTTTGCTAGTTTCGATCTAAAACGATGTATCCCGTTGTTTTCAGCCGGAATTCAAGTTTTCGTGCAGTTCTAAGAGAAAAAGTTTACACCTTTCTCTCGTCTACTCTTCGACGACTAGTAAAATTGATGCTCGTGAATTTTGCTAGTTTCGATCTAAAACGATGTATCTCGTTGTTTTGAGCCGGAATACAAGTTTTCGCGCAGTTCTGAGAGAAAAAGCTTACAGCTCTCTCTCGTCTACTCTTCGACGAGTTGTAAAATCGAAGTGCGTAAATCTCTCTGGTTTCGATCTAAAACGATGTATCCCGTTGTTTTGAGCCGGAATACAAGTTTTCCTCCAGTTCTGAGAGAAAAAGTTTACAGGTCTCGTCTTTTCTTCGACGACTTGTAAAATCGATGTTCGTGAATCTTGCTAGTTTCAATCTAAAACGATGTATCCCGGTGTTTTGAGCCGGAATACAAGTTTTCCTCCAGTTCTGAGAGAAAAAGTTTACAGGTCTCGTCTTTTCTTCGACGACTTGTAAAATCGATGTTCGTGAATCTCGCTAGTTTCAATCTAAAACGATGTATCCCGGTGTTTTGAGCCGGAATACAAGTTTTCGCGCAGTTCTGAGATAAAACGTTTACAGCTTTCTCTCGTCTACTCTTCGACGACATGTAAAATCGATGTTCGTGAATCCCGCTAGTTTCGATTTAAAACGATGTATCCTATTGTTTTCAGCCGGAATTCAAGTTTTCGCACTGTTCTGAGTGAAAAAGTTTGCACCTTTCTCTCGTCTACTCTTCGACGACTTGTAAACTCGATGCTCGTGAATTTTGCTAGTTTCTATCTAAAACGATGTATCCCGTTGTTGTGAGCCGGAATACAAGTTTTCGCGCAGTTCTGAGAGAAAAAGCTTACAGCTCTCTCTCGTCTACCCTTCGACGAGCTGTAAAATCGAAGTGCGTAAATCTCGCTAGTTTCGATCTAAAACGATGTATCCCGTTGTTTTGAGCCGCAATACAAGTTTTCCTCCAGTTCTGAGAGAAAAAGTTTACAGGTCTCGTCTACTCTTCGACGACTTGTAAAATCGATGTTCGTGAATCTCGCTAGTTTCGATCTAAAACTATGTATCCCGTTGTTTTGAGCCTGAATACAAGTTATCCCGCAGTTCTGAGCTAAAAAGTTTACAGCTCTCTCTGGTCTGCTCTTCGACGACTTGTAAAATCGATGTTCGTGAATATCGCTAGTTTCAATCTAAAACGATGTATCCCGGTGTTTTGAGCCGGAATACAAGTTTTCGCGCAGTTCTGAGAGAAAAAGTTTATACCTTTCTCTCGTCTACTCTTCGACGACTTGTAAAATCGATGCTCGTGAATTTTGCTAGTTTCGATCTAAAACGATGTATCCCGTTGTTTTCAGCCGGAATTCAAGTTTTCGTGCAGTTCTAAGAGAAAAAGTTTACACCTTTCTCTCGTCTACTCTTCGACGACTAGTAAAATTGATGCTCGTGAATTTTGCTAGTTTCGATCTAAAACGATGTATCTCGTTGTTTTGAGCCGGAATACAAGTTTTCGCGCAGTTCTGAGAGAAAAAGCTTACAGCTCTCTCTCGTCTACTCTTCGACGAGTTGTAAAATCGAAGTGCGTAAATCTCTCTGGTTTCGATCTAAAACGATGTATCCCGTTGTTTTGAGCCGGAATACAAGTTTTCCTCCAGTTCTGAGAGAAAAAGTTTACAGGTCTCGTCTTTTCTTCGACGACTTGTAAAATCGATGTTCGTGAATCTTGCTAGTTTCAATCTAAAACGATGTATCCCGGTGTTTTGAGCCGGAATACAAGTTTTCCTCCAGTTCTGAGAGAAAAAGTTTACAGGTCTCGTCTTTCTTCGACGACTTGTAAAATCGATGTTCGTGAATCTCGCTAGTTTCAATCTAAAACGATGTATCCCGGTGTTTTGAGCCGGAATACAAGTTTTCGCGCAGTTCTGAGATAAAACGTTTACAGCTTTCTCTCGTCTACTCTTCGACGACATGTAAAATCGATGTTCGTGAATCCCGCTAGTTTCGATTTAAAACGATGTATCCTATTGTTTTCAGCCGGAATTCAAGTTTTCGCACTGTTCTGAGTGAAAAAGTTTACACCTTTCTCTCGTCTACTCTTCGACGACTTGTAAACTCGATGCTCGTGAATTTTGCTAGTTTCTATCTAAAACGATGTATCCCGTTGTTTGGAGCCGGAATACAAGTTTTCGTGCAGTTCTAAGGGAAAAAGTTTATACCTTTCTCTCGTCTACTCTTCGACGACTAGTAAAATCGATGCTCGTGAATTTTGCTAGTTTTGATCTAAAACGATGTATCCCGTTATTTTGAGCCGGAATACAAGTTTTCGCGCAGTTCTGAGAGAAAAAGTTTACACCTTTCTCTCGTCTACTCTTCGACGACGTGTAAAATCGATGCTCGTGAATTTGCTAGTTTCGATCTAAGACGATGTATCTCGTTGTTTTGAGCCGGAATACAAGTTTTCGCGCAGTTCTGAGAGAAAAAGCTTACAGCTCCCTCTCGTCTACTCTTCGACGAGTTGTAAAATCGAAGTGCGTAAATCTCGCTTGTTTCGATCTAAAACGATGTATCCCGTTGTTTTGAGCTGGAATACAAGTTATCCCGCAGTTCTGAGCGAAAAAGTTTACAGCTCTCTCTGGTCTACTCATCGACGTCTTGTAAAATCGATGTTCGTGAATCTCGCTAGTTTCAATCTAAAACGATGTATCCCGGTGTTTTGAGCCGGAATTCAAGTTTTCGCGCAGTTCTGAGAGAAAAAGTTTACACCTTTCTCTCGTCTACTCTTCAACGACTTGTAAACTCGATGCTCGTGAATTTTGCTAGTTTCGATCTAAAACGATGTATCCCGTTGTTTTGAGCCGGAATACAAGTTTTCGTGCAGTTCTAAGAGAAAAAGTTTATACCTTTCTCTCGTCTACTCTTCGACGACTAGTAAAATCGATGCTGTGAATTTTGCTAGTTTTGATCTAAAACGATGTATCCCGTTATTTTGAGCCGGAATACAAGTTTTCGCGCAGTTCTGAGAGAAAACGTTTACACCTTTCTCTCGTCTACTCTTCGACGACGTGTAAAATCGATGCTCGTGAATTTGCTAGTTTCGATCTAAGACGATGTATCTCGTTGTTTTGAGCCGGAATACAAGTTTTCGCGCAGTTCTGAGAGAAAAAGCTTACAGCTCTCTCTCGTCTACTCTTCGACGAGTTGTAAAATCGAAGTGCGTAAATCTCGCTAGTTTCAATCTAAAACGATGTATCCCGTTGTTTTGAGCCGGAATACAAGTTTTCCTCCAGTTCTGAGAGATAAAGTTTACAGGTCTCGTCTACTCTTCGACGACTTGTAAAAATCGATGTTCGTGAATCTCGCTAGTTTCGATCTAAAACGATGTATTCCGTTGTTTTGAGCTGGAATACAAGTTATCCCGCAGTTCTGAGCGAAAAAGTTTACAGCTCTCTCTGGTCTACTCATCGACGTCTTGTAAAATCGATGTTCGTGAATCTCGCTAGTTTCAATCTAAAACGATGTATCCCGGTGTTTTGAGCCGGAATTCAAGTTTTCGCGCAGTTCTGAGAGAAAAAGTTTACACCTTTCTCTCGTCTACTCTTCAACGACTTGTAAACTCGATGCTCGTGAATTTTGCTAGTTTCGATCTAAAACGATGTATCCCGTTGTTTTGAGCCGGAATACAAGTTTTCGTGCAGTTCTAAGAGAAAAAGTTTATACCTTTCTCTCGTCTACTCTTCGACGACTAGTAAAATCGATGCTGTGAATTTTGCTAGTTTTGATCTAAAACGATGTATCCCGTTATTTTGAGCCGGAATACAAGTTTTCGCGCAGTTCTGAGAGAAAACGTTTACACCTTTCTCTCGTCTACTCTTCGACGACGTGTAAAATCGATGCTCGTGAATTTGCTAGTTTCGATCTAAGACGATGTATCTCGTTGTTTTGAGCCGGAATACAAGTTTTCGCGCAGTTCTGAGAGAAAAAGCTTACAGCTCTCTCTCGTCTACTCTTCGACGAGTTGTAAAATCGAAGTGCGTAAATCTCGCTAGTTTCAATCTAAAACGATGTATCCCGTTGTTTTGAGCCGGAATACAAGTTTTCCTCCAGTTCTGAGAGATAAAGTTTACAGGTCTCGTCTACTCTTCGACGACTTGTAAAAATCGATGTTCGTGAATCTCGCTAGTTTCGATCTAAAACGATGTATTCCGTTGTTTTGAGCTGGAATACAAGTTATCCCGCAGTTCTGAGCGAAAAAGTTTACAGCTCTCTCTGGTCTACTCTTCGACGACTTGTAAAATCGATGTTCGTGAATCTCGCTAGTTTCAATCTAAAACGATGTATCCCGGTGTTTTGAGCCGGAATACAAGTTTTCGCGCAGTTCTGAGAGAAAAAGTTTGCACCTTTCTCTCGTCTACTCTTCAAAGACTTGTAAACTCGATGCTCGTGAATTTTGCTAGTTTCGATCTAAAACGATGTATCCCGTTGTTTTGAGCCAGAATACAAGTTTTCCTCCAGTTCTGAGAGAAAAAGTTTACAGGTCTCGTCTACTCTTCGACGACTTGTAAAATCGATGTTCGTGAATCTCGCTAGTTTCGATCTAAAACTATGTATCCCGTTGTTTTGAGCTGGAATACAAGTTATCCCGCAGTTCTGAGCTAAAAAGTTTACAGCTCTCTCTGGTCTGCTCTTCGACGACTTCTAAAATCGATGTTCGTGAATCTCGCTAGTTTCAATCTAAAACGATGTATCCCGTTGTTTTCAGCCGGAATTCAAGTTTTCGTGCAGTTGTAAGAGAAAAAGTTTACACCTTTCTCTCGTCTACTCTTCGACGACTAGTAAAATTGATGCTCGTGAATTTTGCTAGTTTCGATCTAAAACGATGTATCTCGTTGTTTTGAGCCGGAATACAAGTTTTCGCGCAGTTCTGAGAGAAAAAGCTTACAGCTCTCTCTCGTCTACTCTTCGACGAGTTGTAAAATCGAAGTGCGTAAATCTCGCTGGTTTCGATCTAAAACGATGTATCCCGTTGTTTTGAGCCGGAAAACAAGTTTTCCTCCAGTTCTGAGCGAAAAAGTTTACAGGTCTCGTCTTTTCTTCCACGACTTGTAAAATCGATGTTCGTGAATCTCGCTAGTTTCAATCTAAAACGATGTATCCCGGTGTTTTGAGCCGGAATACAAGTTTTCGCGCAGTTCTGAGATAAAACGTTTACAGCTTTCTCTCGTCTACTCTTCGACGACATGTAAAATCGATGTTCGTGAATCTCGCTAGTTTCGATTTAAGACGATGTATCCTATTGTTTTCAGCCGGAATTCAAGTTTTCGCACTGTTCTGAGAGAAAAAGTTTACACCTTTCTCTCGTCTACTCTTCGACGACTTGTAAACTCGATGCTCGTGAATTTTGCTAGTTTCTATCTAAAACGATGTATCCCGTTGTTTTGAGCCGGAATACAAGTTTTCGCGCCGTTCCTAGAGAAAAAGTTTACACCTTTCTCTCGTCTACTCTTCAACGACTTGTAAACTCGATGCTCGTGAATTTTGCTAGTTTCGATCTAAAACGATGTATCCCATTGTTTTGAGCCGGAATACAAGTTTTCGCGCAGTTCTGAGAGAAAAAGTTTACACCTTTCTCTCGTCTACTCTTCGACGACTAGTAAAATTGATGCTCGTGAATTTTGCTAGTTTCGATCTAAAACGATGTATCTCGTTGTTTTGAGCCGGAATACAAGTTTTCGCGCAGTTCTGAGAGAAAAAGCTTACAGCTCTCTCTCGTCTACTCTTCGACGAGTTGTAAAATCGAAGTGCGTAAATCTCGCTGGTTTCGATCTAAAACGATGTATCCCGTTGTTTTGAGCCGGAATACAAGTTTTCCTCCAGTTCTGAGAGAAAAAGTTTACAGGTCTCGTCTTTTCTTCGACGACTTGTAAAATCGATGTTCGTGAATCTCGCTAGTTTCAATCTAAAACGATGTATCCCGGTGTTTTGAGCCGGAATACAAGTTTTCCTCCAGTTCTGAGAGAAAAAGTTTACAGGTCTCGTCTTTTCTTCGACGACTTGTAAAATCTATGTTCGTGAATCTCGCTAGTTTCAACCTAAAACGATGTATCCCGGTGTTTTGAGCCGGAATACAAGTTTTCGCGCAGTTCTGAGATAAAACGTTTACAGCTTTCTCTCGTCTACTCTTCGACGACATGTAAAATCGATGTTCGTGAATCTCGCTAGTTTCGATTTAAAACGATGTATCCTATTGTTTTCAGCCGGAATTCAAGTTTTCGCACTGTTCTGAGAGAAAAAGTTTACACCTTTCTCTCGTCTACTCTTCGACGACTTGTAAACTCGATGCTCGTGAATTTTGCTAGTTTCTATCTAAAACGATGTATCCCGTTGTTTGGAGCCGGAATACAAGTTTTCGTGCAGTTCTAAGGGAAAAAGTTTATACCTTTCTCTCGTCTACTCTTCGACGACTAGTAAAATCGATGCTCGTGAATTTGCTAGTTTCGATCTAAGACGATGTATCTCGTTGTTTTGAGCCGGAATACAAGTTTTCGCGCAGTTCTGAGAGAAAAAGCTTACAGCTCCCTCTCGTCTACTCTTCGACGAGTTGTAAAATCGAAGTGCGTAAATCTCGCTTGTTTCGATCTAAAACGATGTATCCCTTTGTTTTGAGCCGGAATACAAGTTTTCCTCCAGTTCTGACAGAAAAAGTTTACAGGTCTCGTCTACTCTTCGACGACTTGTAAAATCGATGTTCGTGAATCTCGCTAGTTTCGATCTAAAACGATGTATCCCGTTGTTTCGAGCTGGAATACAAGTTATCCCGCAGTTCTGAGATAAAACGTTTACAGCTTTCTCTCGTCTACTCTTCGACGACATATAAAATCGATGTTCGTGAATCGCGATAGTTTCAATCTAAAACGATGTATCCCGGTGTTTTGAGCCGGAATACAAGTTTTCGCGCCGTTCTGAGAGAAAAAGTTTACACCTTTCTCTCGTCTACTCTTCAACGACTTGTAAACTCGATGCTCGTGAATTTTGCTAGTTTCGATCTAAAACGATGTATCCCGTTGTTTTGAGCCGGAATACAAGTTTTCGCGCAGTTCTGAGAGAAAAAGTTTATACCTTTCTCTCGTCTACTCTTCGACGAGTTGTAAAATCGAAGTGCGAAAATCTCGCTGGTTTCGATCTAAAACGATGTATCCCGTTGTTTTGAGCCGGAATACAAGTTTTCCTCCAGTTCTGAGAGAAAAAGTTTACAGGTCTCGTCTTTTCTTCGACGACTTGTAAAATCGATGTTCGTGAATCTCGCTAGTTTCAATCTAAAAAGATGTATCCCGGTGTTTTGAGCCGGAATACAAGTTTTCGCGCAGATCTGAGAGAAAAAGTTTACACCTTTCTCTCGTCTACTCTTCGACGACTTGTAAAATCGATGCTCGTGAATTTGCTAGTTTCGATCTAAGACGATGTATCTCGTTGTTTTGAGCCGGAATACAAGTTTTCGCGCAGTTCTGAGAGAAAAAGCTTACAGCTCTCTCTCGTCTACTCTTCGACGAGTTGTAAAATCGAAGTGCGTAAATCTCGCTAGTTTCGATCTAAAACGATGTATCCCGTTGTTTTGAGCCGGAATACAAGTTTTCCTCCAGTTCTGAGAGAAAAAGTTTACAGGTCTCGTCTACTCTTCGACGACTTGTAAAATCGATGTTCGTGAATCTCGCTAGTTTCGATCTAAAACGATGTATCCCGTTGTTTTGAGCTGGAATACAAGTTATCCCGCAGTTCTGAGCGAAAAAGTTTACAGCTCTCTCTGGTCTACTCTTCGACGACTTGCAAAATCGATGTTCGTGAATCTCGCTAGTTTCAATCCAAAACGATGTATCCCGGTGTTTTGAGCCGGAATACAAGTTTTCGCGCAGTTCTGAGAGAAAAAGTTTACACCTTTCTCTCGTCTACTCTTCAACGACTTGTAAACTCGATGCTCGTGAATTTTGCTAGTTTCGATCTAAAACGATGTATCCCGTTGTTTTGAGCCGGTATACAAGTTTTCGTGCAGTTCTAAGAGAAAAAGTTTATACCTTTCTCTCGTCTACTCTTCGACGACTAGTAAAATCGATGCTAGTGAATTTTGCTAGTTTTGATCTAAAACGATGTATCCCGTTATTTTGAGCCGGAATACAAGTTTTCGCGCCGTTCTGAGAGAAAACGTTTACACCTTTCTCTCGTCTACTCTTCGACGACTTGTAAAATCGATGCTCGTGAATTTGCTAGTTTCGATCTAAGACGATGTATCTCGTTGTTGTGAGCCGGAATACAAGTTTTCCTCCAGTTCTGAGAGAAAAAGTTTACAGGTCTCGTCTACTCTTCGACGACTTGTAAAATCGATGTTCGTGAATCTCGCTAGTTTCGATCTAAAACGATGTATCCCGTTGTTTTGAGCTGGAATACAAGTTATCCCGC
Source organism: Amblyomma americanum (assembly GCA_030143305.2). NCBI lineage: Eukaryota > Metazoa > Arthropoda > Arachnida > Ixodida > Ixodidae > Amblyomma > Amblyomma americanum. The sequence goes on along the minus strand of JARKHS020034306.1, from coordinate 41,348 downwards.
AGTACTGAGCGAAAAAGTTTACAGCTCTCTCTGGTCTACTCTTCGACGACTTGTAAAATCGATGTTCGTGAATCTCGCTAGTTTCAATCTAAAACAATGTATCCCGGTGTTTTGAGCCGGAATACAAGTTTTCCTCCAGTTCTGAGCGAAAAAGTTTACAGGTCTCGTCTACTCTTCGACGACTTGTAAAATAGATGTTCGTGAATCTCGCTAGTTTCGATCTAAAACGATGTATCCCGTTGTTTTGAGCTGGAATACAAGTTATCCCGCAGTTCTGAGCGAAAAAGTTTACAGCTCTCTCTGGTCTACTCTTCGACGACTTGTAAAATCGATGTTCGTGAATCTCGCTAGTTTCAATCTAAAACGATGTATCCCGGTGTTTTGAGCCGGAATACAAGTTTTCGCGCAGTTCTGAGAGAAAAAGTTTACACCTTTCTCTCGTCTACTCTTCAACGACTTGTAAACTCGATGCTCGTGAATTTTGCTAGTTTCGATCTAAAACGATGTATCCCGTTGTTTTGAGCCGGAATACAAGTTTTCGTGCAGTTCTAAGAGAAAAAGTTTATACCTTTCTCTCGTCTACTCTTCGACGACTAGTAAAATCGATGCTGTGAATTTTGCTAGTTTTGATCTAAAACGATGTATCCCGTTATTTTGAGCCGGAATACAAGTTTTCGCGCAGTTCTGAGAGAAAACGTTTACACCTTTCTCTCGTCTACTCTTCGACGACGTGTAAAATCGATGCTCGTGAATTTGCTAGTTTCGATCTAAGACGATGTATCTCGTTGTTTTGAGCCGGAATACAAGTTTTCGCGCAGTTCTGAGAGAAAAAGCTTACAGCTCTCTCTCGTCTACTCTTCGACGAGTTGTAAAATCGAAGTGCGTAAATCTCGCTAGTTTCAATCTAAAACGATGTATCCCGTTGTTTTGAGCCGGAATACAAGTTTTCCTCCAGTTCTGAGAGAAAAAGTTTACAGGTCTCGTCTAGTCTTCGACGACTTGTAAAATCGATGTTCGTGAATCTCGCTAGTTTCGATCTAAAACGATGTATCTCGTTGTTTTGAGCTGGAATACAAGTTATCCCGCAGTTCTGAGCGAAAAAGTTTACAGCTCTCTCTGGTCTACTCTTCGACGACTTGTAAAATCGATGTTCGTGAATCTCGCTAGTTTCAATCTAAAACGATGTATCCCGGTGTTTTGAGCCGGAATACAAGTTTTCGCGCAGTTCTGAGAGAAAAAGTTTACACCTTTCTCTCGTCTACTCTTCAACGACTTGTAAACTCGATGCTCGTGAATTTTGCTAGTTTCGATCTAAAACGATGTATCCCGTTGATTTGAGCCGGAATACAAGTTTTCGTGCAGTTCTAAGAGAAAAAGTTTATACCTTTCTCTCGTCTACTCTTCGACGACTAGTAAAATCGATGCTCGTGAATTTTGCAAGTTTTGATCTAAAACGATGTATCCCGTTATTTTGAGCCGGAATACAAGTTTTCGCGCAGTTCTGAGAGAAAACGTTTACACCTTTCTCTCGTCTACTCTTCGACGACTTGTAAAATCGATGCTCGTGAATTTGCTAGTTTCGATCCAAGACGATGTATCTCGTTGTTGTGAGCCGGAATACAAGTTTTCGCGCAGTTCTGAGAGAAAAAGCTTACAGCTCTCTCTCGTCTACTCTTCGACGAGTTGTAAAATCGAAGTGCGTAAATCTCGCTAGTTTCGATCTAAAACGATGTATCCCGTTGTTTTGAGCCGGAATACAAGTTTTCCTCCAGTTCTGAGAGAAAAAGTTTACAGGTCTCGTCTACTCTTCGACGACTTGTAAAATCGATGTTCGTGAATCTCGCTAGTTTCGATCTAAAACGATGTATCCCGTTGTTTTGAGCTGGAATACAAGTTATCCCGCAGTTCTGAGCGAAAAAGTTTACAGCTCTCTCTGGTCTACTCTTCGACGACTTGTAAAATCGATGTTCGTGAATCTCGCTAGTTTCAATCTAAAACGATGTATCCCGGTGTTTTGAGCCGGAATACAAGTTTTCGCGCAGTTCTGAGAGAAAAAGTTTACACCTTTCTCTCGTCTACTCTTCGACGACTTGTAATATCGATGCTCGTGAATTTTGCTAGTTTCGATCTAAAACGATGTATCCCGTTGTTTTGAGCTGGAATACAAGTTATCCCGCAGTTCTGAGCGAAAAAGTTTACAGCTCTCTCTGGTCTACTCTTCGACGACTTGTAAAATCGATGCTCGTGAATTTCCTAGTTTCGATCTAAGACGATGTATCTCGTTGTTTTGAGCCGGAATACAAGTTTTCGCGCAGTTCTGAGAGAAAAAGCTTACAGCTCTCGCTCGTCTACTCTTCGACGAGTTGTAAAATCGAAGTGCGTAAATCTCGCTAGTTTCAATCTAAAACGATGTATCCCGTTGTTTTGAGCCGGAATACAAGTTTTCCTCCAGTTCTAAGAGAAAACGATTACAGGTCTCGTCTAGTCTTCGACGACTTGTAAAATCGATGTTCGTGAATCTCGCTAGTTTCAATCTAAAACGATGTATCCCGGTGTTTTGAGCCGGAATACAAGTTTTCGCGCCGTTCTGAGAGAAAACGTTTACACCTTTCTCTCGTCTACTCTTCGACGACTTGTAAAATCGATGCTCGTGAATTTGCTAGTTTCGATCTAAGACGATGTATCTCGTTGTTGTGAGCCGGAATACAAGTTTTCCTCCAGTTCTGAGAGAAAAAGTTTACAGGTCTCGTCTACTCTTCGACGACTTGTAAAATCGATGTTCGTGAATCTCGCTAGTTTCGATCTAAAACGATGTATCCCGTTGTTTTGAGCTGGAATACAAGTTATCCCGCAGTACTGAGCGAAAAAGTTTACAGCTCTCTCTGGTCTACTCTTCGACGACTTGTAAAATCGATGTTCGTGAATCTCGCTAGTTTCAATCTAAAACAATGTATCCCGGTGTTTTGAGCCGGAATACAAGTTTTCCTCCAGTTCTGAGCGAAAAAGTTTACAGGTCTCGTCTACTCTTCGACGACTTGTAAAATAGATGTTCGTGAATCTCGCTAGTTTCGATCTAAAACGATGTATCCCGTTGTTTTGAGCTGGAATACAAGTTATCCCGCAGTTCTGAGCGAAAAAGTTTACAGCTCTCTCTGGTCTACTCTTCGACGACTTGTAAAATCGATGTTCGTGAATCTCGCTAGTTTCAATCTAAAACGATGTATCCCGGTGTTTTGAGCCGGAATACAAGTTTTCGCGCAGTTCTGAGAGAAAAAGTTTACACCTTTCTCTCGTCTACTCTTCAACGACTTGTAAACTCGATGCTCGTGAATTTTGCTAGTTTCGATCTAAAACGATGTATCCCGTTGTTTTGAGCCGGAATACAAGTTTTCGTGCAGTTCTAAGAGAAAAAGTTTATACCTTTCTCTCGTCTACTCTTCGACGACTAGTAAAATCGATGCTGTGAATTTTGCTAGTTTTGATCTAAAACGATGTATCCCGTTATTTTGAGCCGGAATACAAGTTTTCGCGCAGTTCTGAGAGAAAACGTTTACACCTTTCTCTCGTCTACTCTTCGACGACGTGTAAAATCGATGCTCGTGAATTTGCTAGTTTCGATCTAAGACGATGTATCTCGTTGTTTTGAGCCGGAATACAAGTTTTCGCGCAGTTCTGAGAGAAAAAGCTTACAGCTCTCTCTCGTCTACTCTTCGACGAGTTGTAAAATCGAAGTGCGTAAATCTCGCTAGTTTCAATCTAAAACGATGTATCCCGTTGTTTTGAGCCGGAATACAAGTTTTCCTCCAGTTCTGAGAGAAAAAGTTTACAGGTCTCGTCTAGTCTTCGACGACTTGTAAAATCGATGTTCGTGAATCTCGCTAGTTTCGATCTAAAACGATGTATCTCGTTGTTTTGAGCTGGAATACAAGTTATCCCGCAGTTCTGAGCGAAAAAGTTTACAGCTCTCTCTGGTCTACTCTTCGACGACTTGTAAAATCGATGTTCGTGAATCTCGCTAGTTTCAATCTAAAACGATGTATCCCGGTGTTTTGAGCCGGAATACAAGTTTTCGCGCAGTTCTGAGAGAAAAAGTTTACACCTTTCTCTCGTCTACTCTTCAACGACTTGTAAACTCGATGCTCGTGAATTTTGCTAGTTTCGATCTAAAACGATGTATCCCGTTGATTTGAGCCGGAATACAAGTTTTCGTGCAGTTCTAAGAGAAAAAGTTTATACCTTTCTCTCGTCTACTCTTCGACGACTAGTAAAATCGATGCTCGTGAATTTTGCAAGTTTTGATCTAAAACGATGTATCCCGTTATTTTGAGCCGGAATACAAGTTTTCGCGCAGTTCTGAGAGAAAACGTTTACACCTTTCTCTCGTCTACTCTTCGACGACTTGTAAAATCGATGCTCGTGAATTTGCTAGTTTCGATCCAAGACGATGTATCTCGTTGTTGTGAGCCGGAATACAAGTTTTCGCGCAGTTCTGAGAGAAAAAGCTTACAGCTCTCTCTCGTCTACTCTTCGACGAGTTGTAAAATCGAAGTGCGTAAATCTCGCTAGTTTCGATCTAAAACGATGTATCCCGTTGTTTTGAGCCGGAATACAAGTTTTCCTCCAGTTCTGAGAGAAAAAGTTTACAGGTCTCGTCTACTCTTCGACGACTTGTAAAATCGATGTTCGTGAATCTCGCTAGTTTCGATCTAAAACGATGTATCCCGTTGTTTTGAGCTGGAATACAAGTTATCCCGCAGTTCTGAGCGAAAAAGTTTACAGCTCTCTCTGGTCTACTCTTCGACGACTTGTAAAATCGATGTTCGTGAATCTCGCTAGTTTCAATCTAAAACGATGTATCCCGGTGTTTTGAGCCGGAATACAAGTTTTCGCGCAGTTCTGAGAGAAAAAGTTTACACCTTTCTCTCGTCTACTCTTCGACGACTTGTAATATCGATGCTCGTGAATTTTGCTAGTTTCGATCTAAAACGATGTATCCCGTTGTTTTGAGCTGGAATACAAGTTATCCCGCAGTTCTGAGCGAAAAAGTTTACAGCTCTCTCTGGTCTACTCTTCGACGACTTGTAAAATCGATGCTCGTGAATTTCCTAGTTTCGATCTAAGACGATGTATCTCGTTGTTTTGAGCCGGAATACAAGTTTTCGCGCAGTTCTGAGAGAAAAAGCTTACAGCTCTCGCTCGTCTACTCTTCGACGAGTTGTAAAATCGAAGTGCGTAAATCTCGCTAGTTTCAATCTAAAACGATGTATCCCGTTGTTTTGAGCCGGAATACAAGTTTTCGCGCAGTTCTGAGATAAAACGTTTACAGTTTCTCTCGTCTACTCTTCGACGACATGTAAAATCGATGTTCGTGAATCCCGCTAGTTTCGATTTAAAACGATGTATCCTATTGTTTTCAGCCGGAATTCAAGTTTTCGCACTGTTCTGAGTGAAAAAGTTTACACCTTTCTCTCGTCTACTCTTCGACGACTAGTAAAATCGATGCTCGTGAATTTTGCTAGTTTTGATCTAAAACGATGTATCCCGTTATTTTGAGCCGGAATACAAGTTTTCGCGCAGTTCTGAGAGAAAAAGTTTACACCTTTCTCTCGTCTACTCTTCGACGACGTGTAAAATCGATGCTCGTGAATTTGCTAGTTTCGATCTAAGACGATGTATCTCGTTGTTTTGAGCCGGAATACAAGTTTTCGCGCAGTTCTGAGAGAAAAAGCTTACAGCTCCCTCTCGTCTACTCTTCGACGAGTTGTAAAATCGAAGTGCGTAAATCTCGCTTGTTTCGATCTAAAACGATGTATCCCGTTGTTTTGAGCTGGAATACAAGTTATCCCGCAGTTCTGAGCGAAAAAGTTTACAGCTCTCTCTGGTCTACTCTTCGACGACTTGTAAAATCGATGTTCGTGAATCTCGCTAGTTTCAATCTAAAACGATGTATCCCGGTGTTTTGAGCCGGAATACAAGTTTTCGCGCAGTTCTGAGAGAAAAAGTTTACACCTTTCTCTCGTCTACTCTTCGACGACTTGTAATATCGATGCTCGTGAATTTTGCTAGTTTCGATCTAAAACGATGTATCCCGTTGTTTTGAGCTGGAATACAAGTTATCCCGCAGTTCTGAGCGAAAAAGTTTACAGCTCTCTCTGGTCTACTCTTCGACGACTTGTAAAATCGATGCTCGTGAATTTCCTAGTTTCGATCTAAGACGATGTATCTCGTTGTTTTGAGCCGGAATACAAGTTTTCGCGCAGTTCTGAGAGAAAAAGCTTACAGCTCTCGCTCGTCTACTCTTCGACGAGTTGTAAAATCGAAGTGCGTAAATCTCGCTAGTTTCAATCTAAAACGATGTATCCCGTTGTTTTGAGCCGGAATACAAGTTTTCCTCCAGTTCTGAGAGAAAACGATTACAGGTCTCGTCTAGTCTTCGACGACTTGTAAAATCGATGTTCGTGAATCTCGCTAGTTTCGATCTAAAACGATGTATCTCGTTGTTTTGAGCTGGAATACAAGTTATCCCGCAGTTCTGAGCGAAAAAGTTTACAGCTCTCTCTGGTCTACTCTTCGACGACTTGTAAAATCGATGTTCGTGAATCTCGCTAGTTTCAATCTAAAACGATGTATCCCGGTGTTTTGAGCCGGAATACAAGTTTTCGCGCAGTTCTGAGAGAAAAAGTTTACACCTTTCTCTCGTCTACTCTTCGACGACTAGTAAAATCGATGCTCGTGAATTTTGCTAGTTTTGATCTAAAACGATGTATCCCGTTATTTTGAGCCGGAATACAAGTTTTCGCGCAGTTCTGAGAGAAAACGTTTACACCTTTCTCTCGTCTACTCTTCGACGACTTGTAAACTCGATGCTCGTGAATTTTGCTAGTTTCTATCTAAAACGATGTATCCCGTTGTTGTGAGCCGGAATACAAGTTTTCGCGCAGTTCTGAGAGAAAAAGCTTACAGCTCTCTCTCGTCTACCCTTCGACGAGCTGTAAAATCGAAGTGCGTAAATCTCGCTAGTTTCGATGTATCCCGTTGTTTTGAGCCGCAATACAAGTTTTCCTCCAGTTCTGAGAGAAAAAGTTTACAGGTCTCGTCTACTCTTCGACGACTTGTAAAATCGATGTTCGTGAATCTCGCTAGTTTCGATCTAAAACTATGTATCCCGTTGTTTTGAGCTGGAATACAAGTTATCCCGCAGTTCTGAGCTAAAAAGTTTACAGCTCTCTCTGGTCTGCTCTTCGACGACTTGTAAAATCGATGTTCGTGAATCTCGCTAGTTTCGATCTAAAACGATGTATCCCGGTGTTTTGAGCCGGAATACAAGTTTTCGCGCAGTTCTGAGAGAAAAAGTTTACACCTTTCTCTCGTCTACTCTTCGACGACTTGTAAAATCGATGCTCGTGAATCTCGCTAGTTTCGATCTAAAACGATGTATCCCGGTGTTTTGAGCCGGAATACAAGTTTTCGCGCAGTTCTGAGAGAAAAAGTTTACACCTTTCTCTCGTCTACTCTTCGACGACTTGTAATATCGATGCTCGTGAATTTTGCTAGTTTCGATCTAAAACGATGTATCCCGTTGTTTTGAGCTGGAATACAAGTTATCCCGCAGTTCTGAGCGAAAAAGTTTACAGCTCTCTCTGGTCTACTCTTCGACGACTTGTAAAATCGATGCTCGTGAATTTCCTAGTTTCGATCTAAGACGATGTATCTCGTTGTTTTGAGCCGGAATACAAGTTTTCGCGCAGTTCTGAGAGAAAAAGCTTACAGCTCTCGCTCGTCTACTCTTCGACGAGTTGTAAAATCGAAGTGCGTAAATCTCGCTAGTTTCAATCTAAAACGATGTATCCCGTTGTTTTGAGCCGGAATACAAGTTTTCCTCCAGTTCTGAGAGAAAACGATTACAGGTCTCGTCTAGTCTTCGACGACTTGTAAAATCGATGTTCGTGAATCTCGCTAGTTTCAATCTAAAACGATGTATCCCGGTGTTTTGAGCCGGAATACAAGTTTTCGCGCCGTTCTGAGAGAAAACGTTTACAGCTTTCTCTCGTCTACTCTTCGACGACTTGTAAAATCGATGTTCGTGAATCTCGCTAGTTTCGATCTAAGACGATGTATCCTCGTTGTTTTGAGCCGGAATACAAGTTTTCCGCCAGTTCTGAGAGAAAAAGTTTACACCTGGCTCTCGTCTACTCTTCGACGACTAGTAAAATCGATGCTCGTGAATCTCGCTAGTTTCGATCTAAAACGATGTATCCCGTTGTTTTGAGCCGGAATACAAGTTATCGCGCAGTACTGAGCGAAAAAGTTTACAGCTCTCTCTGGTCTACTCTTCGACGACTTGTAAAATCGATGCTCGTGAATCTCGCTAGTTTCAATCTAAAACGATGTATCCCGTTGTTTTGAGCCGGAATACAAGTTTTCCTCGCAGTTCTGAGCGAAAAAGTTTACAGGTCTCGTCTACTCTTCGACGAGCTTGTAAAATAGATGTTCGTGAATCTCGCTAGTTTCGATCTAAAACGATGTATCCCGTTGTTTTGAGCTGGAATACAAGTTATCCCGCAGTTCTGAGCGAAAAAGTTTACAGCTCTCTCTGGTCTACTCTTCGACGACTTGTAAAATCGATGTTCGTGAATCTCGCTAGTTTCAATCTAAAACGATGTATCCCGGTGTTTTGAGCCGGAATACAAGTTTTCGCGCAGTTCTGAGAGAAAAAGTTTACACCTTTCTCTCGTCTACTCTTCAACGACTTGTAAACTCGATGCTCGTGAATTTTGCTAGTTTCGATCTAAAACGATGTATCCCGTTGTTTTGAGCCGGAATACAAGTTTTCGTGCAGTTCTAAGAGAAAAAGTTTATACCTTTCTCTCGTCTACTCTTCGACGACTAGTAAAATCGATGCTGTGAATTTTGCTAGTTTTGATCTAAAACGATGTATCCCGTTATTTTGAGCCGGAATACAAGTTTTCGCGCAGTTCTGAGAGAAAACGTTTACACCTTTCTCTCGTCTACTCTTCGACGACGTGTAAAATCGATGCTCGTGAATTTGCTAGTTTCGATCTAAGACGATGTATCTCGTTGTTTTGAGCCGGAATACAAGTTTTCGCGCAGTTCTGAGAGAAAAAGCTTACAGCTCTCTCTCGTCTACTCTTCGACGAGTTGTAAAATCGAAGTGCGTAAATCTCGCTAGTTTCAATCTAAAACGATGTATCCCGTTGTTTTGAGCCGGAATACAAGTTTTCCTCCAGTTCTGAGAGAAAAAGTTTACAGGTCTCGTCTAGTCTTCGACGACTTGTAAAATCGATGTTCGTGAATCTCGCTAGTTTCGATCTAAAACGATGTATCTCGTTGTTTTGAGCTGGAATACAAGTTATCCCGCAGTTCTGAGCGAAAAAGTTTACAGCTCTCTCTGGTCTACTCTTCGACGACTTGTAAAATCGATGTTCGTGAATCTCGCTAGTTTCAATCTAAAACGATGTATCCCGGTGTTTTGAGCCGGAATACAAGTTTTCGCGCAGTTCTGAGAGAAAAAGTTTACACCTTTCTCTCGTCTACTCTTCAACGACTTGTAAACTCGATGCTCGTGAATTTTGCTAGTTTCGATCTAAAACGATGTATCCCGTTGATTTGAGCCGGAATACAAGTTTTCGTGCAGTTCTAAGAGAAAAAGTTTATACCTTTCTCTCGTCTACTCTTCGACGACTAGTAAAATCGATGCTCGTGAATTTTGCAAGTTTTGATCTAAAACGATGTATCCCGTTATTTTGAGCCGGAATACAAGTTTTCGCGCAGTTCTGAGAGAAAACGTTTACACCTTTCTCTCGTCTACTCTTCGACGACTTGTAAAATCGATGCTCGTGAATTTGCTAGTTTCGATCCAAGACGATGTATCTCGTTGTTGTGAGCCGGAATACAAGTTTTCGCGCAGTTCTGAGAGAAAAAGCTTACAGCTCTCTCTCGTCTACTCTTCGACGAGTTGTAAAATCGAAGTGCGTAAATCTCGCTAGTTTCGATCTAAAACGATGTATCCCGTTGTTTTGAGCCGGAATACAAGTTTTCCTCCAGTTCTGAGAGAAAAAGTTTACAGGTCTCGTCTACTCTTCGACGACTTGTAAAATCGATGTTCGTGAATCTCGCTAGTTTCGATCTAAAACGATGTATCCCGTTGTTTTGAGCTGGAATACAAGTTATCCCGCAGTTCTGAGCGAAAAAGTTTACAGCTCTCTCTGGTCTACTCTTCGACGACTTGTAAAATCGATGTTCGTGAATCTCGCTAGTTTCAATCTAAAACGATGTATCCCGGTGTTTTGAGCCGGAATACAAGTTTTCGCGCAGTTCTGAGAGAAAAAGTTTACACCTTTCTCTCGTCTACTCTTCGACGACTTGTAATATCGATGCTCGTGAATTTTGCTAGTTTCGATCTAAAACGATGTATCCCGTTGTTTTGAGCTGGAATACAAGTTATCCCGCAGTTCTGAGCGAAAAAGTTTACAGCTCTCTCTGGTCTACTCTTCGACGACTTGTAAAATCGATGCTCGTGAATTTCCTAGTTTCGATCTAAGACGATGTATCTCGTTGTTTTGAGCCGGAATACAAGTTTTCGCGCAGTTCTGAGAGAAAAAGCTTACAGCTCTCGCTCGTCTACTCTTCGACGAGTTGTAAAATCGAAGTGCGTAAATCTCGCTAGTTTCAATCTAAAACGATGTATCCCGTTGTTTTGAGCCGGAATACAAGTTTTCCTCCAGTTCTAAGAGAAAACGATTACAGGTCTCGTCTAGTCTTCGACGACTTGTAAAATCGATGTTCGTGAATCTCGCTAGTTTCGATCTAAAACGATGTATCTCGTTGTTTTGAGCTGGAATACAAGTTATCCCGCAGTTCTGAGCGAAAAAGTTTACAGCTCTCTCTGGTCTACTCTTCGACGACTTGTAAAATCGATGTTCGTGAATCTCGCTAGTTTCAATCTAAAACGATGTATCCCGGTGTTTTGAGCCGGAATACAAGTTTTCGCGCAGTTCTGAGAGAAAAAGTTTACACCTTTCTCTCGTCTACTCTTCGACGACTAGTAAAATCGATGCTCGTGAATTTTGCTAGTTTTGATCTAAAACGATGTATCCCGTTATTTTGAGCCGGAATACAAGTTTTCGCGCAGTTCTGAGAGAAAACGTTTACACCTTTCTCTCGTCTACTCTTCGACGACTAGTAAAATTGATGCTCGTGAATTTTGCTAGTTTCGATCTAAAACGATGTATCTCGTTGTTTTGAGCCGGAATACAAGTTTTCGCGCAGTTCTGAGAGAAAAAGCTTACAGCTCTCTCTCGTCTACTCTTCGACGAGTTGTAAAATCGAAGTGCGTAAATCTCTCTGGTTTCGATCTAAAACGATGTATCCCGTTGTTTTGAGCCGGAATACAAGTTTTCCTCCAGTTCTGAGAGAAAAAGTTTACAGGTCTCGTCTTTTCTTCGACGACTTGTAAAATCGATGTTCGTGAATCTTGCTAGCTTCAATCTAAAACGATGTATCCCGGTGTTTTGAGCCGGAATACAAGTTTTCCTCCAGTTCTGAGAGAAAAAGTTTACAGGTCTCGTCTTTTCTTCGACGACTTGTAAAATCGATGTTCGTGAATCTCGCTAGTTTCAATCTAAAACGATGTATCCCGGTGTTTTGAGCCGGAATACAAGTTTTCGCGCAGTTCTGAGATAAAACGTTTACAGCTTTCTCTCGTCTACTCTTCGACGACATGTAAAATCGATGTTCGTGAATCCCGCTAGTTTCGATTTAAAACGATGTATCCTATTGTTTTCAGCCGGAATTCAAGTTTTCGCACTGTTCTGAGTGAAAAAGTTTACACCTTTCTCTCGTCTACTCTTCGACGACTAGTAAAATCGATGCTCGTGAATTTTGCTAGTTTTGATCTAAAACGATGTATCCCGTTATTTTGAGCCGGAATACAAGTTTTCGCGCAGTTCTGAGAGAAAAAGTTTACACCTTTCTCTCGTCTACTCTTCGACGACGTGTAAAATCGATGCTCGTGAATTTGCTAGTTTCGATCTAAGACGATGTATCTCGTTGTTTTGAGCCGGAATACAAGTTTTCGCGCAGTTCTGAGAGAAAAAGCTTACAGCTCCCTCTCGTCTACTCTTCGACGAGTTGTAAAATCGAAGTGCGTAAATCTCGCTTGTTTCGATCTAAAACGATGTATCCCGTTGTTTTGAGCTGGAATGCAAGTTATCCCGCAGTTCTGAGCGAAAAAGTTTACAGCTCTCTCTGGTCTACTCTTCGACGACTTGTAAAATCGATGTTCGTGAATCTCGCTAGTTTCAATCTAAAACGATGTATCCCGGTGTTTTGAGCCGGAATACAAGTTTTCGCGCAGTTCTGAGAGAAAAAGTTTACACCTTTCTCTCGTCTACTCTTCGACGACTTGTAATATCGATGCTCGTGAATTTTGCTAGTTTCGATCTAAAACGATGTATCCCGTTGTTTTGAGCTGGAATACAAGTTATCCCGCAGTTCTGAGCGAAAAAGTTTACAGCTCTCTCTGGTCTACTCTTCGACGACTTGTAAAATCGATGCTCGTGAATTTCCTAGTTTCGATCTAAGACGATGTATCTCGTTGTTTTGAGCCGGAATACAAGTTTTCGCGCAGTTCTGAGAGAAAAAGCTTACAGCTCTCGCTCGTCTACTCTTCGACGAGTTGTAAAATCGAAGTGCGTAAATCTCGCTAGTTTCAATCTAAAACGATGTATCCCGTTGTTTTGAGCCGGAATACAAGTTTTCCTCCAGTTCTGAGAGAAAACGATTACAGGTCTCGTCTAGTCTTCGACGACTTGTAAAATCGATGTTCGTGAATCTCGCTAGTTTCGATCTAAAACGATGTATCTCGTTGTTTTGAGCTGGAATACAAGTTATCCCGCAGTTCTGAGCGAAAAAGTTTACAGCTCTCTCTGGTCTACTCTTCGACGACTTGTAAAATCGATGTTCGTGAATCTCGCTAGTTTCAATCTAAAACGATGTATCCCGGTGTTTTGAGCCGGAATACAAGTTTTCGCGCAGTTCTGAGAGAAAAAGTTTACACCTTTCTCTCGTCTACTCTTCGACGACTAGTAAAATCGATGCTCGTGAATTTTGCTAGTTTTGATCTAAAACGATGTATCCCGTTATTTTGAGCCGGAATACAAGTTTTCGCGCAGTTCTGAGAGAAAACGTTTACACCTTTCTCTCGTCTACTCTTCGACGACTTGTAAACTCGATGCTCGTGAATTTTGCTAGTTTCTATCTAAAACGATGTATCCCGTTGTTGTGAGCCGGAATACAAGTTTTCGCGCAGTTCTGAGAGAAAAAGCTTACAGCTCTCTCTCGTCTACCCTTCGACGAGCTGTAAAATCGAAGTGCGTAAATCTCGCTAGTTTCGATGTATCCCGTTGTTTTGAGCCGCAATACAAGTTTTCCTCCAGTTCTGAGAGAAAAAGTTTACAGGTCTCGTCTACTCTTCGACGACTTGTAAAATCGATGTTCGTGAATCTCGCTAGTTTCGATCTAAAACTATGTATCCCGTTGTTTTGAGCTGGAATACAAGTTATCCCGCAGTTCTGAGCTAAAAAGTTTACAGCTCTCTCTGGTCTGCTCTTCGACGACTTGTAAAATCGATGTTCGTGAATCTCGCTAGTTTCAATCTAAAACGATGTATCCCGGTGTTTTGAGCCGGAATACAAGTTTTCGCGCAGTTCTGAGAGAAAAAGTTTATACCTTTCTCTCGTCTACTCTTCGACGACTTGTAAAATCGATGCTCGTGAATTTTGCTAGTTTCGATCTAAAACGATGTATCCCGTTGTTTTCAGCCGGAATTCAAGTTTTCGTGCAGTTCTAAGAGAAAAAGTTTACACCTTTCTCTCGTCTACTCTTCGACGACTAGTAAAATTGATGCTCGTGAATTTTGCTAGTTTCGATCTAAAACGATGTATCTCGTTGTTTTGAGCCGGAATACAAGTTTTCGCGCAGTTCTGAGAGAAAAAGCTTACAGCTCTCTCTCGTCTACTCTTCGACGAGTTGTAAAATCGAAGTGCGTAAATCTCTCTGGTTTCGATCTAAAACGATGTATCCCGTTGTTTTGAGCCGGAATACAAGTTTTCCTCCAGTTCTGAGAGAAAAAGTTTACAGGTCTCGTCTTTTCTTCGACGACTTGTAAAATCGATGTTCGTGAATCTTGCTAGCTTCAATCTAAAACGATGTATCCCGGTGTTTTGAGCCGGAATACAAGTTTTCCTCCAGTTCTGAGAGAAAAAGTTTACAGGTCTCGTCTTTTCTTCGACGACTTGTAAAATCGATGTTCGTGAATCTCGCTAGTTTCAATCTAAAACGATGTATCCCGGTGTTTTGAGCCGGAATACAAGTTTTCGCGCAGTTCTGAGATAAAACGTTTACAGCTTTCTCTCGTCTACTCTTCGACGACATGTAAAATCGATGTTCGTGAATCCCGCTAGTTTCGATTTAAAACGATGTATCCTATTGTTTTCAGCCGGAATTCAAGTTTTCGCACTGTTCTGAGTGAAAAAGTTTACACCTTTCTCTCGTCTACTCTTCGACGACTAGTAAAATCGATGCTCGTGAATTTTGCTAGTTTTGATCTAAAACGATGTATCCCGTTATTTTGAGCCGGAATACAAGTTTTCGCGCAGTTCTGAGAGAAAAAGTTTACACCTTTCTCTCGTCTACTCTTCGACGACGTGTAAAATCGATGCTCGTGAATTTGCTAGTTTCGATCTAAGACGATGTATCTCGTTGTTTTGAGCCGGAATACAAGTTTTCGCGCAGTTCTGAGAGAAAAAGCTTACAGCTCCCTCTCGTCTACTCTTCGACGAGTTGTAAAATCGAAGTGCGTAAATCTCGCTTGTTTCGATCTAAAACGATGTATCCCGTTGTTTTGAGCTGGAATACAAGTTATCCCGCAGTTCTGAGCGAAAAAGTTTACAGCTCTCTCTGGTCTACTCTTCGACGACTTGTAAAATCGATGTTCGTGAATCTCGCTAGTTTCAATCTAAAACGATGTATCCCGGTGTTTTGAGCCGGAATTCAAGTTTTCGCGCAGTTCTGAGAGAAAAAGTTTACACCTTTCTCTCGTCTACTCTTCAACGACTTGTAAACTCGATGCTCGTGAATTTTGCTAGTTTCGATCTAAAACGATGTATCTCGTTGTTTTGAGCCGGAATACAAGTTTTCGCGCAGTTCTGAGAGAAAAAGCTTACAGCCTCTCTCTCGTCTACTCTTCGACGAGTTGTAAAATCGAAGTGCGTAAATCTCTGCTAGTTTCGATCTAAAACGATGTATCCCGTTGTTTTGAGCCGGAATACAAGTTTTCCTCCAGTTCTGAGAGAAAAAGTTTACAGGTCTCGTCTTTACTCTTCGACGACTTGTAAAATCGATGTTCGTGAATCTTGCTAGTTTCAATCTAAAACGATGTATCCCGGTGTTTTGAGCCGGAATACAAGTTTTCCTCCAGTTCTGAGAGAAAAAGTTTACAGGTCTCGTCTTTTCTTCGACGACTTGTAAAATCGATGTTCGTGAATCTCGCTAGTTTCAATCTAAAACGATGTATCCCGGTGTTTTGAGCCGGAATACAAGTTTTCGCGCAGTTCTGAGAGAAAAAGTTTACAGCTTTCTCTCGTCTACTCTTCGACGACATGTAAAATCGATGTTCGTGAATCTCGCTAGTTTCAATCTAAAACGATGTATCCCGGTGTTTTGAGCCGGAATTCAAGTTTTCGCGCAGTTCTGAGAGAAAAAGTTTACACCTTTCTCTCGTCTACTCTTCAACGACTTGTAAACTCGATGCTCGTGAATTTTGCTAGTTTCGATCTAAAACGATGTATCCCGTTGTTTTGAGCCGGAATACAAGTTTTCGTGCAGTTCTAAGAGAAAAAGTTTATACCTTTCTCTCGTCTACTCTTCGACGACTAGTAAAATCGATGCTGTGAATTTTGCTAGTTTTGATCTAAAACGATGTATCCCGTTATTTTGAGCCGGAATACAAGTTTTCGCGCAGTTCTGAGAGAAAACGTTTACACCTTTCTCTCGTCTACTCTTCGACGACGTGTAAAATCGATGCTCGTGAATTTGCTAGTTTCGATCTAAGACGATGTATCTCGTTGTTTTGAGCCGGAATACAAGTTTTCGCGCAGTTCTGAGAGAAAAAGCTTACAGCTCTCTCTCGTCTACTCTTCGACGAGTTGTAAAATCGAAGTGCGTAAATCTCGCTAGTTTCAATCTAAAACGATGTATCCCGTTGTTTTGAGCCGGAATACAAGTTTTCCTCCAGTTCTGAGAGATAAAGTTTACAGGTCTCGTCTACTCTTCGACGACTTGTAAAAATCGATGTTCGTGAATTTGCTAGTTTCGATCTAAGACGATGTATCTCGTTGTTGTGAGCCGGAATACAAGTTTTCGCGCAGTTCTGAGAGAAAAAGTTTGCAGCTCTCTCTCGTCTACTCTTCGACGACTTGTAAAATCGATGCTCGTGAATCTCGCTAGTTTCGATCTAAAACGATGTATCCCGTTGTTTTGAGCCGGAATACAAGTTTTCGTGCAGTTCTGAGAGAAAAAGTTTACACCTTTCTCTCGTCTACTCTTCGACGACTAGTAAAATCGATGTTCGTGAATTTTGCTAGTTTTGATCTAAAACGATGTATCCCGTTATTTTGAGCCGGAATACAAGTTTTCGCGCAGTTCTGAGAGAAAACGTTTACACCTTTCTCTCGTCTACTCGTCGACGACTTGTAAAATCGATGCTCGTGAATTTGCTAGTTTCGATCTAAGACGATGTATCTCGTTGTTGTGAGCCGGAATACAAGTTTTCGCGCAGTTCTGAGAGAAAAAGCTTACAGCTCTCTCTCGTCTACCCTTCGACGAGCTGTAAAATCGAAGTGCGTAAATCTCGCTAGTTTCGATCTAAAACGATGTATCCCGTTGTTTTGAGCCGGAATACAAGTTTTCCTCCAGTTCTGAGAGAAAAAGTTTACAGGTCTCGTCTACTCTTCGACGACTTGTAAAATCGATGTTCGTGAATCTCGCTAGTTTCGATCTAAAACTATGTATCCCGTTGTTTTGAGCTGGAATACAAGTTATCCCGCAGTTCTGAGCTAAAAAGTTTACAGCTCTCTCTGGTCTGCTCTTCGACGACTTGTAAAATCGATGTTCGTGAATCTCGCTAGTTTCAATCTAAAACGATGTATCCCGTTGTTTTCAGCCGGAATTCAAGTTTTCGTGCAGTTGTAAGAGAAAAAGTTTACACCTTTCTCTCGTCTACTCTTCGACGACTAGTAAAATTGATGCTCGTGAATTTTGCTAGTTTCGATCTAAAACGATGTATCTCGTTGTTTTGAGCCGGAATACAAGTTTTCGCGCAGTTCTGAGAGAAAAAGCTTACAGCTCTCTCTCGTCTACTCTTCGACGAGTTGTAAAATCGAAGTGCGTAAATCTCGCTGGTTTCGATCTAAAACGATGTATCCCGTTGTTTTGAGCCGGAAAACAAGTTTTCCTCCAGTTCTGAGCGAAAAAGTTTACAGGTCTCGTCTTTTCTTCCACGACTTGTAAAATCGATGTTCGTGAATCTCGCTAGTTTCAATCTAAAACGATGTATCCCGGTGTTTTGAGCCGGAATACAAGTTTTCGCGCAGTTCTGAGATAAAACGTTTACAGCTTTCTCTCGTCTACTCTTCGACGACATGTAAAATCGATGTTCGTGAATCTCGCTAGTTTCGATTTAAAACGATGTATCCTATTGTTTTCAGCCGGAATTCAAGTTTTCGCACTGTTCTGAGAGAAAAAGTTTACACCTTTCTCTCGTCTACTCTTCGACGACTTGTAAACTCGATGCTCGTGAATTTTGCTAGTTTCTATCTAAAACGATGTATCCCGTTGTTTGGAGCCGGAATACAAGTTTTCGTGCAGTTCTAAGGGAAAAAGTTTATACCTTTCTCTCGTCTACTCTTCGACGACTAGTAAAATCGATGCTCGTGAATTTGCTAGTTTCGATCTAAGACGATGTATCTCGTTGTTTTGAGCCGGAATACAAGTTTTCGCGCAGTTCTGAGAGAAAAAGCTTACAGCTCCCTCTCGTCTACTCTTCGACGACTTGTAAAATCGATGTTCGTGAATCTCGCTAGTTTCGATCTAAAACGATGTATCCCGTTGTTTCGAGCTGGAATACAAGTTATCCCGCAGTTCTGAGATAAAACGTTTACAGCTTTCTCTCGTCTACTCTTCGACGACATGTAAAATCGATGTTCGTGAATCGCGATAGTTTCAATCTAAAACGATGTATCCCGGTGTTTTGAGCCGGAATACAAGTTTTCGCGCCGTTCTGAGAGAAAAAGTTTACACCTTTCTCTCGTCTACTCTTCAACGACTTGTAAACTCGATGCTCGTGAATTTTGCTAGTTTCGATCTAAAACGATGTATCCCGTTGTTTTGAGCCGGAATACAAGTTTTCGCGCAGTTCTGAGAGAAAAAGTTTATACCTTTCTCTCGTCTACTCTTCGACGACTTGTAAAATCGATGCTCGTGAATTTGCTAGTTTCGATCTAAAACGATGTATCTCGTTGTTTTGAGCCGGAATACAAGTTTTCGCGCAGTTCTGAGAGAAAAAGCTTACAGCTCTCTCTCGTCTACTCTTCGACGAGTTGTAAAATCGAAGTGCGAAAATCTCGCTGGTTTCGATCTAAAACGATGTATCCCGTTGTTTTGAGCCGGAATACAAGTTTTCCTCCAGTTCTGAGAGAAAAAGTTTACAGGTCTCGTCTTTTCTTCGACGACTTGTAAAATCGATGCTCGTGAATCTCGCTAGTTTCGATCTAAAACGATGTATCCCGTTGTTTTGAGCCGGAATACAAGTTTTCGCGCAGTTCTGAGAGAAAAAGTTTACACCTTTCTCTCGTCTACTCTTCGACGACTTGTAAAATCGATGCTCGTGAATTTGCTAGTTTCGATCTAAGACGATGTATCCCGTTGTTGTGAGCCGGAATACAAGTTTTCCTCCAGTTCTGAGAGAAAAAGTTTACAGGTCTCGTCTACTCTTCGACGACTTGTAAAATCGATGTTCGTGAATCTCGCTAGTTTCGATCTAAAACGATGTATCCCGTTGTTTTGAGCTGGAATACAAGTTATCCCGCAGTACTGAGCGAAAAAGTTTACAGCTCTCTCTGGTCTACTCTTCGACGACTTGTAAAATCGATGTTCGTGAATCTCGCTAGTTTCAATCTAAAACAATGTATCCCGGTGTTTTGAGCCGGAATACAAGTTTTCCTCCAGTTCTGAGAGAAAAAGTTTACAGGTCTCGTCTACTCTTCGACGACTTGTAAAATAGATGTTCGTGAATCTCGCTAGTTTCGATCTAAAACGATGTATCCCGTTGTTTTGAGCTGGAATACAAGTTATCCCGCAGTTCTGAGCGAAAAAGTTTACAGCTCTCTCTGGTCTACTCTTCGACGACTTGTAAAATCGATGTTCGTGAATCTCGCTAGTTTCAATCTAAAACGATGTATCCCGGTGTTTTGAGCCGGAATACAAGTTTTCGCGCAGTTCTGAGAGAAAAAGTTTACACCTTTCTCCCGTCTACTCTTCGACGACTTGTAAACTCGATGCTCGTGAATTTTGCTAGTTTCGATCTAAAACGATGTATCCCGTTGTTTTGAGCCGGAATACAAGTTTTCGTGCAGTTCTAAGAGAAAAAGTTTATACCTTTCTCTCGTCTACTCTTCGACGACTAGTAAAATCGATGCTGTGAATTTTGCTAGTTTTGATCTAAAACGATGTATCCCGTTATTTTGAGCCGGAATACAAGTTTTCGCGCAGTTCTGAGAGAAAACGTTCACACCTTTCTCTCGTCTACTCTTCGACGACGTGTAAAATCGATGCTCGTGAATTTGCTAGTTTCGATCTAAGACGATGTATCTCGTTGTTTTGAGCCGGAATACAAGTTTTCGCGCAGTTCTGAGAGAAAAAGCTTACAGCTCTCTCTCGTCTACTTTTCGACGAGTTGTAAAATCGAAGTGCGTAAATCTCGCTAGTTTCAATCTAAAACGATGTATCCCGTTGTTTTGAGCCGGAATACAAGTTTTCCTCCAGTTCTGAGAGAAAAAGTTTACAGGTCTCGTCTAGTCTTCGACGACTTGTAAAATCGATGTTCGTGAATCTCGCTAGTTTCGATCTAAAACGATGTATCTCGTTGTTTTGAGCTGGAATACAAGTTATCCCGCAGTTCTGAGCGAAAAAGTTTACAGCTCTCTCTGGTCTACTCTTCGACGACTTGTAAAATCGATGTTCGTGAATCTCGCTAGTTTCAATCTAAAACGATGTATCCCGGTGTTTTGAGCCGGAATACAAGTTTTCGCGCAGTTCTGAGAGAAAAAGTTTACACCTTTCTCTCGTCTACTCTTCAACGACTTGTAAACTCGATGCTCGTGAATTTTGCTAGTTTCGATCTAAAACGATGTATCCCGTTGATTTGAGCCGGAATACAAGTTTTCGTGCAGTTCTAAGAGAAAAAGTTTATACCTTTCTCTCGTCTACTCTTCGACGACTAGTAAAATCGATGCTCGTGAATTTTGCAAGTTTTGATCTAAAACGATGTATCCCGTTATTTTGAGCCGGAATACAAGTTTTCGCGCAGTTCTGAGAGAAAACGTTTACACCTTTCTCTCGTCTACTCTTCGACGACTTGTAAAATCGATGCTCGTGAATTTGCTAGTTTCGATCCAAGACGATGTATCTCGTTGTTGTGAGCCGGAATACAAGTTTTCGCGCAGTTCTGAGAGAAAAAGCTTACAGCTCTCTCTCGTCTACTCTTCGACGAGTTGTAAAATCGAAGTGCGTAAATCTCGCTAGTTTCGATCTAAAACGATGTATCCCGTTGTTTTGAGCCGGAATACAAGTTTTCCTCCAGTTCTGAGAGAAAAAGTTTACAGGTCTCGTCTACTCTTCGACGACTTGTAAAATCGATGTTCGTGAATCTCGCTAGTTTCGATCTAAAACGATGTATCCCGTTGTTTTGAGCTGGAATACAAGTTATCCCGCAGTTCTGAGCGAAAAAGTTTACAGCTCTCTCTGGTCTACTCTTCGACGACTTGTAAAATCGATGTTCGTGAATCTCGCTAGTTTCAATCTAAAACGATGTATCCCGGTGTTTTGAGCCGGAATACAAGTTTTCGCGCAGTTCTGAGAGAAAAAGTTTATAGCTTTCTCTCGTCTACTCTTCGACGACTTGTAATATCGATGCTCGTGAATTTTGCTAGTTTCGATCTAAAACGATGTATCCCGTTGTTTTGAGCTGGAATACAAGTTATCCCGCAGTTCTGAGCGAAAAAGTTTACAGCTCTCTCTGGTCTACTCTTCGACGACTTGTAAAATCGATGCTCGTGAATTTCCTAGTTTCGATCTAAGACGATGTATCCCGTTGTTTTGAGCCGGAATACAAGTTTTCCTCCAGTTCTGAGAGAAAAAGTTAACAGGTCTCGTCTTTTCTTCGACGACTTGTAAAATCGATGTTCGTGAATCTCGCTAGTTTCAATCTAAAACGATGTATCCCGGTGTTTTCAGCCGGAATACAAGTTTTCGCGCAGTTCTGAGAGAAAAAGTTTACAGCTTTCTCTCGTCTACTCTTCGACGACTTGTAAAATCGATGCTCGTGAATTTCCTAGTTTCGATCTAAGACGATGTATCTCGTTGTTTTGAGCCGGAACACAAGTTTTCGCGCAGTTCTGATAGAAAAAGCTTACAGCTCTCTCTCGTCTACTCTTCGACGAGTTGTAAAATCGAAGTGCGTAAATCTCGCTAGTTTCAATCTAAAACGATGTATCCCGTTGTTTTGAGCCGGAATACAAGTTTTCCTCCAGTTCTGAGAGAAAAAGTTTACAGGTCTCGTCTAGTCTTCGACGACTTGTAAAATCGATGTTCGTGAATCTCGCTAGTTTCGATCTAAAACGATGTATCTCGTTGTTTTGAGCTGGAATACAAGTTATCCCGCAGTTCTGAGCGAAAAAGTTTACAGCTTTCTCTGGTCTACTCTTCGACGACTTGTAAAATCGATGTTCGTGAATCTCGCTAGTTTCAATCTAAAACGATGTATCCCGGTGTTTTGAGCCGGAATACAAGTTTTCGCGCAGTTCTGAGAGAAAAAGTTTATACCTTTCTCTCGTCTACTCTTCGACGACTTGTAAAATCGATGCTCGTGAATTTTGCTAGTTTCGATCTAAAACGATGTATCCCGTTGTTTTGAGCCGGAATACAAGTTTTCGTGCAGTTCTAAGAGAAAAAGTTTACACCTTTCTCTCGTCTACTCTTCGACGACTAGTAAAATTGATGCTCGTGAATTTTGTTAGTTTCGATCTAAATCGATGTATCTCGTTGTTTTGAGCCGGAATACAAGTTTTCGCGCAGTTCTGAGAGAAAAAGCTTACAGCTCTCTCTCGTCTACTCTTCGACGAGTTGTAAAATCGAAGTGCGTAAATCTCGCTAGTTTCGATCTAAAACGATGTATCCCGTTGTTTTGAGCCGGAATACAAGTTTTCCTCCAGTTCTGAGAGAAAAAGTTAACAGGTCTCGTCTTTTCTTCGACGACTTGTAAAATCGATGTTCGTGAATCTCGCTAGTTTCAATCTAAAACGATGTATCCCGGTGTTTTGAGCCGGAATAAAGCTTTCGCGCAGTTCTGAGAGAAAACGTTTACACCTTTCTCTCGTCTACTCTTCGACGACTTGTAAAATCGATGCTCGTGAATTTCCTAGTTTCGATCTAAGACGATGTATCTCGTTGTTTTGAGCCGGAATACAAGTTTTCGCGCAGTTCTGAGAGAAAAAGCTGACAGCTCTCTCTCGTCTACTCTTCGACGAGTTGTAAAATCGAAGTGCGTAAATCTCGCTAGTTTCAATCTAAAACGATGTATCCCGTTGTTTTGAGCCGGAATACAAGTTTTCCTCCAGTTCTGAGAGAAAAAGTTTACAGGTCTCGTCTAGTCTTCGACGACTTGTAAAATCGATGTTCGTGAATCTCGCTAGTTTCAATCTAAAACGATGTATCTCGTTGTTTTGAGCTGGAATACAAGTTATCCCGCAGTTCTGAGCGAAAAAGTTTACAGCTTTCTCTGGTCTACTCTTCGACGACTTGTAAAATCGATGTTCGTGAATCTCGCTAGTTTCAATCTAAAACGATGTATCCCGGTGTTTTGAGCCGGAATACAAGTTTTCGCGCAGTTCTGAGAGAAAAAGTTTACACCTTTTTCTCGTCTACTCTTCAACGACTTGTAAACTCGATGCTCGTGAATTTTGCTAGTTTCGATCTAAAACGATGTATCCCGTTATTTTGAGCCGGAATACAAGTTTTCGCGCAGTTCTGAGAGAAAACGTTTACACCTTTCTCTCGTCTACTCTTCGACGACTTGTAAAATCGATGCTCGTGAATTTGCTAGTTTCGATCTAAGACGATGTATCTCGTTGTTGTGAGCCGGAATACAAGTTTTCGCGCAGTTCTGAGAGAAAAAGCTTACAGCTCTCTCTCGTCTACTCTTCGACGAGTTGTAAAATCGAAGTGCGTAAATCTCGCTAGTTTCGATCTAAAACGATGTATCCCGTTGTTTTGAGCCGGAATACAAGTTTTCCTCCAGTTCTGAGAGAAAAAGTTTACAGGTCTCGTCTACTCTTCGACGACTTGTAAAATCGATGTTCGTGAATCTCGCTAGTTTCGATCTAAAACGATGTATCCCGTTGTTTTGAGCTGAAATACAAGTTATCCCGCAGTTCTGAGCGAAAAAGTTTACAGCTCTCTCTGGTCTACTCTTCGACGACTTGTAAAATCGATGTTCGTGAATCTCGCTAGTTTCAATCGAAAACGATGTATCCCGGTGTTTTGAGCCGGAATACAAGTTTTCGCGCAGTTCTGAGAGAAAAAGTTTATACCTTTCTCTCGTCTACTCTTCGACGACTTGTAATATCGATGCTCGTGAATTTTGCAAGTTTCGATCTAAAACGATGTATCCCGTTGTTTTGAGCTGGAATACAAGTTATTCCGCAGTTCTGAGCGAAAAAGTTTACAGCTCTCTCTGGTCTACTCTTCGACGACTTGTAAAATCGATGTTCGTGAATCTCGCTAGTTTCAATCTAAAACGATGTATCCCGGTGTTTTGAGCCGGAATACAAGTTTTCGCGCAGTTCTGAGAGAAAAAGTTTACACCTTTCTCTCGTCTACTCTTCAACGACTTGTAAACTCGATGCTCGTGAATTTTGCTAGTTTCGATCTAAAACGTTTATCCCGTTGTTTTGAGCCGGAATACAAGTTTTCGTGCAGTTCTAAGAGAAAAAGTTTATACCTTTCTCTCGTCTACTCTTCGACGACTAGTAAAATTGATGCTCGTGAATTTTGCTAGTTTTGATCTAAAACGATGTATCCCGTTATTTTGAGCCGGAATACAAGTTTTTGCGCAGTTCTGAGAGAAAACGTTTACACCTTTCTCTCGTCTACTCTTCGACGACTTGTAAAATCGATGCTCGTGAATTTGCTAGTTTCGATCTAAGACGATGTATCTCGTTGTTGTGAGCCGGAATACAAGTTTTCGGCCAGTTCTGAGAGAAAAAGCTTACAGCTCTCTCTCGTCTACTCTTCGCCGAGTTGTAAAATCGAAGTGCGTAAATCTCGCTAGTTTCGATCTAAAACGATGTATCCCGTTGTTTTGAGCCGGAATACAAGTTTTCCTCCAGTTCTGAGAGAAAAAGTTTACAGGTCTCGTCTACTCTTCGACGACTTGTAAAATCGATGTTCGTGAATCTCGCTAGTTTCGGTCTAAAACGATGTATCCCGTTGTTTTGAGCTGGAATACAAGTTATCCCGCAGTTATGAGCGAAAAAGTTTACATCTCTCTCTGGTCTACTCTTCGACGACTTGTAAAATCGATGTTCGTGAATCTCGCTAGTTTCAATCTAAAACGATGTATCCCGGTGTTTTGAGCCGGAATACAAGTTTTCGCGCAGTTCTGAGAGAAAAAGTTTATACCTTTCTCTCGTCTACTCTTCGACGACTTGTAAAATCGATGCTCGTGAATTTTGCTAGTTTCGATCTAAAACGATGTATCCCGTTGTTTTGAGCCGGAATACAAGTTTTCGTGCAGTTCTAAGAGAAAAAGTTTATACCTTTCTCTCGTCTACTCTTCGACGACTAGTAAAATCGATGCTCATGAATTTTGCTAGTTTTGATCTAAAACGATGTATCCCGTTATTTTGAGCCGGAATACAAGTTTTCGCGCAGTTCTGAGAGAAAACGTTTACACCTTTCTCTCGTCTACTCTTCGACGACTTGTAAAATTGATGCTCGTGAATTTGCTAGTTTCGATCTAAGACGATGTATCTCGTTGTTGTGAGCCGGAATACAAGTTTTCGCGCAGTTCTGAGAGGAAAAGTTTACAGCTCTCTCTCGTCTACTCTTCGACGAGTTGTAAAATCGAAGTGCGTAAATCTCGCTAGTTTCAATCTAAAACGATGTATCCCGTTGTTTTGAGCCGGAATACAAGTTTTCCTCCAGTTCTGAGAGAAAAAGTTTACAGGTCTCGTCTACTCTTCGACGACTTGTAAAATCGATGTTCGTGAATCTCGCTAGTTTCGATCTAAAACGATGTATCCCGTTGTTTTGAGATGGAATACAAGTTATCCCGCAGTTCTGAGCGAAAAAGTTTACAGCTCTCTCTGGTCTACTCTTCGACGACTTGTAAAATCGATGTTCGTGAATCTCGCTAGTTTCAATCTAAAACGATGTATCCCGGTGTTTTGAGCCGGAATACAAGTTTTCGCGCAGTTCTGAGAGAAAAAGTTTACACCTTTCTCTCGTCTACTCTTCAACGACTTGTAAACTCGATGCTCATGAATTTTGCTAGTTTCGATCTAAAACGTGTATCCCGTTGTTTTGAGCCGGAATACAAGTTTTCGTGCAGTTCTAAGAGAAAAAGTTTATACCTTTCTCTCGTCTACTCTTCGACGACTAGTAAAATCGATGCTCGTGAATTTTGCTAGTTTTGATCTAAAACGATGTATCCCGTTATTTTGAGCCGGAATACAAGTTTTCGCGCAGTTCTGAGAGAAAACGTTTACACCTTTCTCTCGTCTACTCTTCGACGACTTGTAAAATCGATGCTCGTGAATTTGCTAGTTTCGATCTAAGACGATGTATCTCGTTGTTGTGAGCCGGAATACAAGTTTTCGGCCAGTTCTGAGAGAAAAAGCTTACAGCTCTCTCTCGTCTACTCTTCGACGAGTTGTAAAATCGAAGTGCGTAAATCTCGCTAGTTTCGATCTAAAACGATGTATCCCGTTGTTTTAAGCCGGAATACAAGTTTTCCTCCAGTTCTGAGAGAAAAAGTTTACAGGTCTCGTCTACTCTTCGACGACTTGTAAAATCGATGTTCGTGAATCTCGCTAGTTTCGATCTAAAACGATGTATCCCGTTGTTTTGAGCTGGAATACAAGTTATCCCGCAGTTCTGAGCGAAAAAGTTTACAGCTCTCTCTGGTCTACTCTTCGACGACTTGTAAAATCGATATTCGTGAATCTCGCTAGTTTCAATCTAAAACGATGTATCCCGGTGTTTTGAGCCGGAATACAAGTTTTCGCGCAGTTCTGAGAGAAAAAGTTTATACCTTTCTCTCGTCTACTCTTCGACGACTTGTAACATCGATGCTCGTGAATTTTGCTAGTTTCGATCTAAAACGATGTATCCCGTTGTTTTGAGCCGGAATACAAGTTTTCGTGCAGTTCTAAGAGAAAAAGTTTACACCTTTCTCTCGTCTACTCTTCGACGACAAGTAAAATTGATGCTCGTGAATTTTGCTAGTTTCGATCTAAATCGATGTATCTCGTTGTTTTGAGCCGGAATACAAGTTTTCGCGCAGTTTTGAGAGAAAAAGCTTACAGCTCTCTCTCGTCTACTCTTCGACGAGTTGCAAAATCGAAGTGCGTAAATGTCGCTGGTTTCGATCTAAAACGATGTATCCCGTTGTTTTGAGCCGGAATACAAGTTTTCCTCCAGTTCTGAGAGAAAAAGTTTACAGGTCTCGTCTTTTCTTCGACGACTTGTAAAATCGATGTTCGTGAATCTCGCTAGTTTCAATCTAAATGATGTATCCCGGTGTTTTGAGCCGGAATACAAGTTTTCGCGCAGTTCTGAGAGAAAAAGTTTACACCTTTCTCTCGTCTACTCTTCGACGACTTGTAAAATCGATGCTCGTGAATTTCCTAGTTTCGATCTAAGACGATGTATCTCGTTGTTTTGAGCCGGAATACAAGTTTTCGCGCAGTTCTGAGAGAAAAAGCTTACAGCTCTCTCTCGTCTACTCTTCGACGAGTTGTAAAATTGAAGTGCGTAAATCTCGCTAGTTTCAATCTAAAACGATGTATCCCGTTGTTTTGAGCCGGATTACAAGTTTTCCTCCAGTTCTGAGAGAAAAAGTTTACAGGTCTCGTCTACTCTTCGACGACTTGTAAAATCGATGTTCGTGAATCTCGCTAGTTTCGATCTAAAACGATGTATCCCGTTGTTTTGAGCTGGAATACAAGTTATCCCGCAG
Organism: Amblyomma americanum; assembly: GCA_030143305.2. NCBI lineage: Eukaryota > Metazoa > Arthropoda > Arachnida > Ixodida > Ixodidae > Amblyomma > Amblyomma americanum. Next base: position 13,753 of record JARKHS020034306.1, on the reverse strand, counting down.
TTCTGAGCGAAAAAGTTTACAGCTCTCTCTGGTCTACTCTTCGACGACTTGTAAAATCGATGTTCGTGAATCTCGCTAGTTTCAATCTAAAACGATGTATCCCGGTGTTTTGAGCCGGAATACAAGTTTTCGCGCAGTTCTGAGAGAAAAAGTTTACACCTTTCTCTCGTCTACTCTTCAACGACTTGTAAACTCGATGCTCGTGAATTTTGCTAGTTTCGATCTAAAACGATGTACCTCGTTGTTCTTAGCCGGAATACAAGTTTTCGCGCAGTTCTGAGAGAAAACGTTTACAGCTCTCTCTCGTCTACTCTTCGACGAGTTGTAAAATCGAAGTGCGTAAATCTCGCTGGTTTCGATCTAAAACGATGTATCCCGTTGTTTTGAGCCGGAATACAAGTTTTCCTCCAGTTCTAAGAGAAAAAGTTTACAGGTCTCGTCTTTTCTTCGACGACTTGTAAAATCGATGTTCGTGAATCTCGCTAGTTTCAATCTAAAACGATGTATCCCGGTGTTTTGAGCCGGAATACAAGTTTTCGCGCAGTTCTGAGAGAAAAAGTTTATACCTTTCTCTCGTCTACTCTTCGACGACTTGTAAAATCGATGCTCGTGAATTTTGCTAGTTTCGATCTAAAACGATGTATCCCGTTGTTTTGAGCCGGAATACAAGTTTTCGTGCAGTTCTAAGAGAAAAAGTTTACACCTTTCTCTCGTCTACTCTTCGACGACTAGTAAAATTGATGCTCGTGAATTTTGTTAGTTTCGATCTAAATCGATGTATCTCGTTGTTTTGAGCCGGAATACAAGTTTTCGCGCAGTTCTGAGAGAAAAAGCTTACAGCTCTCTCTCGTCTACTCTTCGACGAGTTGTAAAATCGAAGTGCGTAAATCTCGCTAGTTTCGATCTAAAACGATGTATCCCGTTGTTTTGAGCCAGAATACAAGTTTTCCTCCAGTTCTGAGAGAAAAAGTTAACAGGTCTCGTCTTTTCTTCGACGACTTGTAAAATCGATGTTCGTGAATCTCGCTAGTTTCAATCTAAAACGATGTATCCCGGTGTTTTGAGCCGGAATAAAGTTTTCGCGCAGTTCTGAGAGAAAACGTTTACACCTTTCTCTCGTCTACTCTTCGACGACTTGTAAAATCAATGCTCGTGAATTTCCTAGTTTCGATCTAAGACGATGTATCTCGTTGTTTTGAGCCGGAATACAAGTTTTCGCGCAGTTCTGAGAGAAAAAGCTGACAGCTCTCTCTCGTCTACTCTTCGACGAGTTGTAAAATCGAAGTGCGTAAATCTCGCTAGTTTCAATCTAAAACGATGTATCCCGTTGTTTTGAGCCGGAATACAAGTTTTCCTCCAGTTCTGAGAGAAAAAGTTTACAGGTCTCGTCTAGTCTTCGACGACTTGTAAAATCGATGTTCGTGAATCTCGCTAGTTTCAATCTAAAACGATGTATCTCGTTGTTTTGAGCTGGAATACAAGTTATCCCGCAGTTCTGAGCGAAAAAGTTTACAGCTTTCTCTGGTCTACTCTTCGACGACTTGTAAAATCGATGTTCGTGAATCTCGCTAGTTTCAATCTAAAACGATGTATCCCGGTGTTTTGAGCCGGAATACAAGTTTTCGCGCAGTTCTGAGAGAAAAAGTTTACACCTTTTTCTCGTCTACTCTTCAACGACTTGTAAACTCGATGCTCGTGAATTTTGCTAGTTTCGATCTAAAACGATGTATCCCGTTATTTTGAGCCGGAATACAAGTTTTCGCGCAGTTCTGAGAGAAAACGTTTACACCTTTCTCTCGTCTACTCTTCGACGACTTGTAAAATCGATGCTCGTGAATTTGCTAGTTTCGATCTAAGACGATGTATCTCGTTGTTGTGAGCCGGAATACAAGTTTTCGCGCAGTTCTGAGAGAAAAAGCTTACAGCTCTCTCTCGTCTACTCTTCGACGAGTTGTAAAATCGAAGTGCGTAAATCTCGCTAGTTTCGATCTAAAACGATGTATCCCGTTGTTTTGAGCCGGAATACAAGTTTTCCTCCAGTTCTGAGCGAAAAAGTTTACAGCTCTCTCTGGTCTACTCTTCGACGACTTGTAAAATCGATGTTCGTGAATCTCGCTAGTTTCAATCTAAAACGATGTATCCCGGTGTTTTGAGCCGGAATACAAGTTTTCGCGCAGTTCTGAGAGAAAAAGTTTATACCTTTCTCTCGTCTACTCTTCGACGACTTGTAATATCGATGCTCGTGAATTTTGCAAGTTTCGATCTAAAACGATGTATCCCGTTGTTTTGAGCTGGAATACAAGTTATTCCGCAGTTCTGAGCGAAAAAGTTTACAGCTCTCTCTGGTCTACTCTTCGACGACTTGTAAAATCGATGTTCGTGAATCTCGCTAGTTTCAATCTAAAACGATGTATCCCGGTGTTTTGAGCCGGAATACAAGTTTTCGCGCAGTTCTGAGAGAAAAAGTTTACACCTTTCTCTCGTCTACTCTTCAACGACTTGTAAACTCGATGCTCGTGAATTTTGCTAGTTTCGATCTAAAACGTGTATCCCGTTGTTTTGAGCCGGAATACAAGTTTTCGTGCAGTTCTAAGAGAAAAAGTTTATACCTTTCTCTCGTCTACTCTTCGACGACTAGTAAAATTGATGCTCGTGAATTTTGCTAGTTTTGATCTAAAACGATGTATCCCGTTATTTTGAGCCGGAATACAAGTTTTTGCGCAGTTCTGAGAGAAAACGTTTACACCTTTCTCTCGTCTACTCTTCGACGACTTGTAAAATCGATGCTCGTGAATTTGCTAGTTTCGATCTAAGACGATGTATCTCGTTGTTGTGAGCCGGAATACAAGTTTTCGGCCAGTTCTGAGAGAAAAAGCTTACAGCTCTCTCTCGTCTACTCTTCGCCGAGTTGTAAAATCGAAGTGCGTAAATCTCGCTAGTTTCGATCTAAAACGATGTATCCCGTTGTTTTGAGCCGGAATACAAGTTTTCCTCCAGTTCTGAGAGAAAACGTTTACAGGTCTCGTCTACTCTTCGACGACTTGTAAAATCGATGTTCGTGAATCTCGCTAGTTTCGATCTAAAACGATGTATCCCGTTGTTTTGAGCTGGAATACAAGTTATCCCGCAGTTATGAGCGAAAAAGTTTACATCTCTCTCTGGTCTACTCTTCGACGACTTGTAAAATCGATGTTCGTGAATCTCGCTAGTTTCAATCTAAAACGATGTATCCCGGTGTTTTGAGCCGGAATACAAGTTTTCGCGCAGTTCTGAGAGAAAAAGTTTATACCTTTCTCTCGTCTACTCTTCGACGACTTGTAAAATCGATGCTCGTGAATTTTGCTAGTTTCGATCTAAAACGATGTATCCCGTTGTTTTGAGCCGGAATACAAGTTTTCGTGCAGTTCTAAGAGAAAAAGTTTATACCTTTCTCTCGTCTACTCTTCGACGACTAGTAAAATCGATGCTCATGAATTTTGCTAGTTTTGATCTAAAACGATGTATCCCGTTATTTTGAGCCGGAATACAAGTTTTCGCGCAGTTCTGAGAGAAAACGTTTACACCTTTCTCTCGTCTACTCTTCGACGACTTGTAAAATTGATGCTCGTGAATTTGCTAGTTTCGATCTAAGACGATGTATCTCGTTGTTGTGAGCCGGAATACAAGTTTTCGCGCAGTTCTGAGAGAAAAAGCTTACAGCTCTCTCTCGTCTACTCTTCGACGAGTTGTAAAATCGAAGTGCGTAAATCTCGCTAGTTTCAATCTAAAACGATGTATCCCGTTGTTTTGAGCCGGAATACAAGTTTTCCTCCAGTTCTGAGAGAAAAAGTTTACAGGTCTCGTCTACTCTTCGACGACTTGTAAAATCGATGTTCGTGAATCTCGCTAGTTTCGATCTAAAACGATGTATCCCGTTGTTTTGAGATGGAATACAAGTTATCCCGCAGTTCTGAGCGAAAAAGTTTACAGCTCTCTCTGGTCTACTCTTCGACGACTTGTAAAATCGATGTTCGTGAATCTCGCTAGTTTCAATCTAAAACGATGTATCCCGGTGTTTTGAGCCGGAATACAAGTTTTCGCGCAGTTCTGAGAGAAAAAGTTTACACCTTTCTCTCGTCTACTCTTCAACGACTTGTAAACTCGATGCTCATGAATTTTGCTAGTTTCGATCTAAAACGTGTATCCCGTTGTTTTGAGCCGGAATACAAGTTTTCGTGCAGTTCTAAGAGAAAAAGTTTATACCTTTCTCTCGTCTACTCTTCGACGACTAGTAAAATCGATGCTCGTGAATTTTGCTAGTTTTGATCTAAAACGATGTATCCCGTTATTTTGAGCCGGAATACAAGTTTTCGCGCAGTTCTGAGAGAAAACGTTTACACCTTTCTCTCTTCTACTCTTCGACGACTTGTAAAATCGATGCTCGTGAATTTGCTAGTTTCGATCTAAGACGATGTATCTCGTTGTTGTGAGCCGGAATACAAGTTTTCGGCCAGTTCTGAGAGAAAAAGCTTACAGCTCTCTCTCGTCTACTCTTCGACGAGTTGTAAAATCGAAGTGCGTAAATCTCGCTAGTTTCGATCTAAAACGATGTATCCCGTTGTTTTAAGCCGGAATACAAGTTTTCCTCCAGTTCTGAGAGAAAAAGTTTACAGGTCTCGTCTACTCTTCGACGACTTGTAAAATCGATGTTCGTGAATCTCGCTAGTTTCGATCTAAAACGATGTATCCCGTTGTTTTGAGCTGGAAAACAAGTTATCCCGCAGTTCTGAGCGAAAAAGTTTACAGCTCTCTCTGGTCTACTCTTCGACGACTTGTAAAATCGATATTCGTGAATCTCGCTAGTTTCAATCTAAAACGATGTATCCCGGTGTTTTGAGCCGGAATACAAGTTTTCGCGCAGTTCTGAGAGAAAAAGTTTATACCTTTCTCTCGTCTACTCTTCGACGACTTGTAACATCGATGCTCGTGAATTTTGCTAGTTTCGATCTAAAACGATGTATCCCGTTGTTTTGAGCCGGAATACAAGTTTTCGTGCAGTTCTAAGAGAAAAAGTTTACACCTTTCTCTCGTCTACTCTTCGACGACAAGTAAAATTGATGCTCGTGAATTTTGCTAGTTTCGATCTAAATCGATGTATCTCGTTGTTTTGAGCCGGAATACAAGTTTTCGCGCAGTTTTGAGAGAAAAAGCTTACAGCTCTCTCTCGTCTACTCTTCGACGAGTTGCAAAATCGAAGTGCGTAAATGTCGCTGGTTTCGATCTAAAACGATGTATCCCGTTGTTTTGAGCCGGAATACAAGTTTTCCTCCAGTTCTGAGAGAAAAAGTTTACAGGTCTCGTCTTTTCTTCGACGACTTGTAAAATCGATGTTCGTGAATCTCGCTAGTTTCAATCTAAATGATGTATCCCGGTGTTTTGAGCCGGAATACAAGTTTTCGCGCAGTTCTGAGAGAAAAAGTTTACACCTTTCTCTCGTCTACTCTTCGACGACTTGTAAAATCGATGCTCGTGAATTTCCTAGTTTCGATCTAAGACGATGTATCTCGTTGTTTTGAGCCGGAATACAAGTTTTCGCGCAGTTCTGAGAGAAAAAGCTTACAGCTCTCTCTCGTCTACTCTTCGACGAGTTGTAAAATTGAAGTGCGTAAATCTCGCTAGTTTCAATCTAAAACGATGTATCCCGTTGTTTTGAGCCGGATTACAAGTTTTCCTCCAGTTCTGAGAGAAAAAGTTTACAGGTCTCGTCTACTCTTCGACGACTTGTAAAATCGATGTTCGTGAATCTCGCTAGTTTCGATCTAAAACGATGTATCCCGTTGTTTTGAGCTGGAATACAAGTTATCCCGCAGTTCTGAGCGAAAAAGTTTACAGCTCTCTCTGGTCTACTCTTCGACGACTTGTAAAATCGATGTTCGTGAATCTCGCTAGTTTCAATCTAAAACGATGTATCCCGGTGTTTTGAGCCGGAATACAAGTTTTCGCGCAGTTCTGAGAGAAAAAGTTTACACCTTTCTCTCGTCTACTCTTCAACGACTTGTAAACTCGATGCTCGTGAATTTTGCTAGTTTCGATCTAAAACGATGTACCTTGTTGTTCTTAGCCGGAATACAAGTTTTCGCGCAGTTCTGAGAGAAAACGTTTACAGCTCTCTCTCGTCTACTCTTCGACGAGTTGTAAAATCGAAGTGCGTAAATCTCGCTGGTTTCGATCTAAAACGATGTATCCCGTTGTTTTGAGCCGGAATACAAGTTTTCCTCCAGTTCTAAGAGAAAAAGTTTACAGGTCTCGTCTTTTCTTCGACGACATGTAAAATCGATGTTCGTGAATCGCGCTAGTTTCAATCTAAAACGATGTATCTCGGTGTTTTGAGCCGGAATACAAGTTTTCGCGCCGTTCTGAGAGAAAACGTTTACACCTTTCTCTCGTCTACTCTTCGACGACTAGTAAAATCGATGCTCGTGAATTTTGCTAGTTTTGATCTAAAACGATGTATCCCGTTATTTTGAGCCGGAATACAAGTTTTAGCGCAGTTCTGAGAGAAAAAGTTTACACCTTTCTCTCGTCTACTCTTCGACGACGTGTAAAATCGATGCTCGTGAATTTGCTAGTTTCGATCTAAGACGATGTATCTCGTTGTTTTGAGCCGGAATACAAGTTTTCGCGCAGTTCTGAGAGAAAAAGCTTACAGCTCTCTCTCGTCTACTCTTCGACGAGTTGTAAAATCGAAGTGCGTAAATCTCGCTAGTTTCGATCTAAAACGATGTATCCCGTTGTTTTGCGCCGGAATACAAGTTTTCCTCCAGTTCTGACAGAAAAAGTTTACAGGTCTCGTCTACTCTTCGACGACTTGTAAAATCGATGTTCGTGAATCTCGCTAGTTTCGATCTACAACGATGTATCCCGTTGTTTCGAGCTGGAATACAAGTTATCCCGCAGTTCTGAGATAAAACGTTTACAGCTTTCTCTCGTCTACTCTTCGACGACATGTAAAATCGATGTTCGTGAATCGCGATAGTTTCAATCTAAAACGATGTATCCCGGTGTTTTGAGCCGGAATACAAGTTTTCGCGCCGTTCTGAGAGAAAAAGTTTACACCTTTCTCTCGTCTACTCTTCAACGACTTGTAAACTCGATGCTCGTGAATTTTGCTAGTTTCGATCTAAAACGATGTATCCCGTTGTTTTGAGCCGGAATACAAGTTTTCGCGCAGTTCTGAGAGAAAAAGTTTATACCTTTCTCTCGTCTACTCTTCGACGACTAGTAAAATTGATGCTCGTGAATTTTGCTAGTTTTGATTTAAAACGATGTATCCTGTTATTTTGAGCCGGAATACAAGTTTTCGCGCAGTTCTGAGAGAAAACGTTTACACCTTTCTCTCGTCTACTCTTCGACGACTTGTAAAATCGATGCTCGTGAATTTGCTAGTTTCGATCTAAGACGATGTATCTCGTTGTTGTGAGCCGGAATACAAGTTTTCGCGCAGTTCTGAGAGAAAAAGCTTACAGCTCTCTCTCGTCTACTCTTCGACGAGTTGTAAAATCGAAGTGCGTAAATCTCGCTAGTTTCGATCTAAAACGATGTATCCCGTTGTTTTGAGCCGGAATACAAGTTTTCCTCCAGTTCTGAGAGAAAAAGTTTACAGGTCTCGTCTCTTCTTCGACGACTTGTAAAATCGATGTTCGTGAATCTCGCTAGTTTCAATCTAAAACGATGTATCCCGGTGTTTTGAGCCGGAATACAAGTTTTCGCGCAGTTCTGATATAAAAAGTTTACAGCTTTCTCTCGTCTACTCTTCGACGACTTGTAAAATCGATGTTCGTGAATCTCGCTAGTTTCGATCTAAAACGATGTATCTCGTTGTTTTGAGCCGGAATACAAGTTTTCGCGCAGTTCTGAGAGAAAACGTTTACGCCTTTCTCTCGTCTACTCTTCGACGAGTTGTAAAATCGAAGTGCGAAAATCTCGCTGGTTTCGATCTAAAACGATGTATCCCGTTGTTTTGAGCCGGAATACAAGTTTTCCTCCAGTTCTGAGAGAAAAAGTTTACAGGTCTCGTCTTTTCTTCGACGACTTGTAAAATCGATGTTCGTGAATCTCGCTAGTTTCAATCTAAAACGATGTATCCCGGTGTTTTGAGCCGGAATACAAGTTTTCGCGCATTTCTGAGAGAAAAAGTGTACACCTTTCTCTCGTCTACTCTTCGACGACTTGTAAAATCGATGCTCGTGAATTTGCTAGTTTCGATCTAAGACGATGTGTCTCGTTGTTTTGAGCCGGAATACAAGTTTTCGCGCAGTTCTGAGAGAAAAAGCTTACAGCTCTCTCTCGTCTACTCTTCGACGAGTTGTAAATTCGAAGTGCGTAAATCTCGCTAGTTTCGATCTAAAACGATGTATCCCGTTGTTTTGAGCCGGAATACAAGTTTTCCTCCAGTTCTGAGAGAAAAAGTTTACAGGTCTCGTCTACTCTTCGACGACTTGTAAAATCGATGTTCGTGAATCTCGCTAGTTTCGATCTAAAACGATGTATCCCGTTGTTTTGAGCTGGAATACAAGTTATCCCGCAGTTCTGAGCGAAAACGTTTACAGCTCTCTCTGGTCTACTCTTCGACGACTTGTAAAATCGATGTTCGTGAATCTCGCTAGTTTCAATCTAAAACGATGTATCCCGGTGTTTTTAGCCGGAATACAAGTTTTCGCGCAGTTCTGAGAGAAAAAGTTTACACCTTTCTCTCGTCTACTCTTCAACGACTTGTAAACTCGATGCTCGTGAATTTTGCTAGTTTCGATCTAAAACGATGTATCCCGTTGTTTTGAGCCGGAATACAAGTTTTCGTGCAGTTCTAAGAAAAAAAGTTTATACCTTTCTCTCGTCTACTCTTCGACGACTAGTAAAATCGATGCTCGTGAATTTTGCTAGTTTCGATCTAAAACGATGTATCCCGTTGTTTTGAGCCGGAATAGAAGTTTTCGTGCAGTGCTAAGAGAAAACGTTTACACGTTTTTCTCGTCTACTCTTCGACGACTAGTAAAATTGATGCTCGTGAATTTTGCTAGTTTCGATCTAAAACGATGTATCTCGTTGTTTTGAGCCGGAATACAAGTTTTCGCGCAGTTCTGAGAGAAAAAGCTTACAGCTCTCTCTCGTCTACTCTTCGACGAGTTGTAAAATCGAAGTGCGTAAATCTCGCTGGTTTCAATCTAAAACGATGTATCCCGTTGTTTTGAGCCGGAATACAAGTTTTCCTCCAGTTCTGAGAGAAAAAGTTTACAGGTCTCGTCTCTTCTTCGACGACTTGTAAAATCGATGTTCGTGAATCTCCCTAGTTTCAATCTAAAACGATGTATCCCGGTGTTTTGAGCCGGAATACAAGTTTTCGCGCAGTTCTGAGATAAAAAGTTTACAGCTTTCTTTCGTCTACTCTTCGACGACTTGTAAAATCGATGTTCGTGAATCTCGCTAGTTTCGATCTAAAACGATGTATCTCGTTGTTTTGAGCCGGAATACAAGTTTTCGCGCAGTTCTGAGAGAAAAAGCTTACAGCTCTCTCTCGTCTACTCTTCGACGAGTTGTAAAATCGAAGTGCGTAAATCTCGCTAGTTTCGATCTAAAACGATGTATCCCGTTGGTTTGAGCCGGAATACAAGTTTTCCTCCAGTTCTGAGAGAAAAAGTTTACAGGTCTCGTCTACTCTTCGACGACTTGTAAAATCGATGTTCGTGAATCTCGCTAGTTTCGATCTAAAACGATGTATCCCGTTGTTTTGAGCTGGAATACAAGTTATCCCGCAGTTCTGAGCGAAAACGTTCACAGCTCTCTCTGGTCTACTCTTCGACGAATTGTAAAATCGATATTCGTGAATCTCGCTAGTTTCAATCTAAAACGATGTATCCCGGTGTTTTTAGCCGGAATACAAGTTTTCGCGCAGTTCTGAGAGAAAAAGTTTACACCTTTCTCTCGTCTACTCTTCAACGACTTGTAAACTCGATGCTCGTGAATTTTGCTAGTTTCGATCTAAAACGATGTATCCCGTTGTTTTGAGCCGGAATACAAGTTTTCGTGCAGTTCTAAGAAAAAAAGTTTATGCCTTTCTCTCGTCTACTCTTCGACGACTAGTAAAATCGATGCTCGTGAATTTTGCTTGATTTGATCTAAAACGATGTATCCCGTTATTTTTAGCCGGAATACAAGTTTTCGCGCAGTTCTGAGAGAAAACGTTTACACCTTTCTCTCGTCTACTCTTCGACGAGTTGTAAAATCGAAGTGCGAAAATCTCGCTGGTTTCGATCTAAAACGATGTATCCCGTTGTTTTGAGCCGGAATACAAGTTTTCCTCCAGTTCTGAGAGAAAAAGTTTACAGGTCTCGTCTTTTCTTCGACGACTTGTAAAATCGATGTTCGTGAATCTCGCTAGTTTCAATCTAAAACGATGTATCCCGGTGTTTTGAGCCGGAATACAAGTTTTCGCGCAGTTCTGAGAGAAAAAGTTTACACCTTTCTCTCGTCTACTCTTCGACGACTTGTAAAATCGATGCTCGTGAATTTGCTAGTTTCGATCTAAGACGATGTATCTCGTTGTTTTGAGCCGGAATACAAGTTTTCGCGCAGTTCTGAGAGAAAAAGTTTATACCTTTCTCTCGTCTACTCTTCGACGACTTGTACAATCGATGCTCGTGAATTTTGCTAGTTTCGATCTAAAACGATGTATCTCGTTGTTTTGAGCCGGAATACAAGTTTTCGCGCAGTTTTGAGAGAAAAAGCTTACAGCTCTCTCTCGTCTACTCTTCGACGAGTTGTAAAATCGAAGTGCGTAAATCTCGCTGGTTTCAATCTAAAACGATGTATCCCGTTGTTTTGAGCCGGAATACAAGTTTTCCTCCAGTTCTGAGAGAAAAAGTTTACAGGTCTCGTCTCTTCTTCGACGACTTGTAAAATCGATGTTCGTGAATCTCGCTAGTTTCAATCTAAAACGATGTATCCCGGTGTTTTGAGCCGGAATACAAGTTTTCGCGCAGTTCTGAGAGAAAAAGCTTACAGCTCTCTCTCGTCTACTCTTCGACGAGTTGTAAAATCGAAGTGCGTAAATCTCGCTAGTTTCGATCTAAAACGATGTATCCCGTTGTTTTGAGCCGGAATACAAGTTTTCCTCCAGTTCTGAGAGAAAAAGTTTACAGGTCTCGTCTACTCTTCGACGACTTGTAAAATCGATGTTCGTGAATCTCGCTAGTTTCGATCTAAAACGATGTATCCCGTTGTTTTGAGCTGGAATACAAGTTATCCCGCAGTTCTGAGCGAAAAAGTTTCCAGCTCTCTCTGGTCTACTCTTCGGCGACTTGTAAAATCGATGTTCGTGAATCTCGCTAGTTTCAATCTAAAACGATGTATCCCGGTGTTTTGAGCCGGAATACAATTTTTCGCGCAGTTCTGAGAGAAAAAGTTTACACCTTCCTCTCGTCTACTCTTCAACGACTTGTAAACTCGATGCTCGTGAATTTTGCTAGTTTCGATCTAAAACGATGTATCCCGTTGTTTTGAGCCGGAATACAAGTTTTCGTGCAGTTCTAAGAGAAAAAGTTTATACCTTTCTCTCGTATACTCTTCGACGACTAGTAAAATCGATGCTCGTGAATTTTGCTAGTTTTGATCTAAAACGATGTATCCCGTTATTCTGAGCCGGAATACAAGTTTTCGCGCAGTTCTGAGAGAAAACGTTTACTCCTTTCTCTCGTCTACTCTTCGACGACTTGTAAAATCGATGCTCGTGAATTTGCTAGTTTCGATCTAAGACGATGTATCTCGTTGTTGTGAGCCGGAATACAAGTTTTCGCGCAGTTCTGAGAGAAAAAGCTTACAGCTCTCTCTCGTCTACCCTTCGACGAGTTGTAAAATCGAAGTGCGTAAATCTCGCTAGTTTCGATCTAAAACGATGTATCCCGTTGTTTTGAGCCGGAATACAAGTTTTCCTCCAGTTCTGAGAGAAAAAGTTTACAGGTCTCGTCTACTCTTCGACGACTTGTAAAATCGATGTTCGTGAATCTCGCTAGTTTCGATCTAAAACGATGTATCCCGTTGTTTTGAGCTGGAATACAAGTTATCCCGCAGTTCTGAGCGAAAAAGTTTACAGCTCTCTCTGGTCTACTCTTCGACGACTTGTAAAATCGATGTTTGTGAATCTCGCTAGTTTCAATCTAAAACGATGTATCCCGGTGTTTTGAGCCGGAATACAAGTTTTCGCGCAGTTCTGAGAGAAAAAGTTTATACCTTTCTCTCGTCTACTCTTCGACGACTTGTACAATCGATGCTCGTGAATTTTGCTAGTTTCGATCTAAAACGATGTATCTCGTTGTTTTGAGCCGGAATACAAGTTTTCGCGCAGTTTTGAGAGAAAAAGCTTACAGCTCTCTCTCGTCTACTCTTCGACGAGTTGTAAAATCGAAGTGCGTAAATCTCGCTAGTTTCGATCTAAAACGATGTATCCCGTTGTTTTGAGCCGGAATACAAGTTTTCCTCCAGTTCTGAGAGAAAAAGTTTACAGGTCTCGTCTACTCTTCGACGACTTGTAAAATCGATGTTCGTGAATCTCGCTAGTTTCGATCTAAAACGATGTATCCCGTTGTTTTGAGCTGGAATACAAGTTATCCCGCAGTTCTGAGCGAAAAAGTTTCCAGCTCTCTCTGGTCTACTCTTCGGCGACTTGTAAAATCGATGTTCGTGAATCTCGCTAGTTTCAATCTAAAACGATGTATCCCGGTGTTTTGAGCCGGAATACAATTTTTCGCGCAGTTCTGAGAGAAAAAGTTTACACCTTCCTCTCGTCTACTCTTCAACGACTTGTAAACTCGATGCTCGTGAATTTTGCTAGTTTCGATCTAAAACGATGTATCCCGTTGTTTTGAGCCGGAATACAAGTTTTCGTGCAGTTCTAAGAGAAAAAGTTTATACCTTTCTCTCGTATACTCTTCGACGACTAGTAAAATCGATGCTCGTGAATTTTGCTAGTTTTGATCTAAAACGATGTATCCCGTTATTCTAAGCCGGAATACAAGTTTTCGCGCAGTTCTGAGAGAAAACGTTTACACCTTTCTCTCGTCTACTCTTCGACGACTTGTAAAATCGATGCTCGTGAATTTGCTAGTTTCGATCTAAGACGATGTATCTCGTTGTTGTGAGCCGGAATACAAGTTTTCGCGCAGTTCTGAGAGAAAAAGCTTACAGCTCTCTCTCGTCTACTCTTCGACGAGTTGTAAAATCGAAGTGCGTAAATCTCGCTAGTTTCGATCTAAAACGATGTATCCCGTTGTTTTGAGCCGGAATACAAGTTTTCCTCCAGTTCTGAGAGAAAAAGTTTACAGGTCTCGTCTCTTCTTCGACGACTTGTAAAATCGATGTTCGTGAATCTCGCTAGTTTCAATCTAAAACGATGTATCCCGGTGTTTTGAGCCGGAATACAAGTTTTCGCGCAGTTCTGATATAAAAAGTTTACAGCTTTCTCTCGTCTACTCTTCGACGACTTGTAAAATCGATGTTCGTGAATCTCGCTAGTTTCGATCTAAAACGATGTATCTCGTTGTTTTGAGCCGGAATACAAGTTTTCGCGCAGTTCTGAGAGAAAAAGCTTACAGCTCTCTCTCGTCTACTCTTCGACGAGTTGTAAAATCGAAGTGCGTAAATCTCGCTAGTTTCGATCTAAAACGATTTATCCCGTTGTTTTGAGCCGGAATACAAGTTTTCCTCCAGTTCTGAGAGAAAAAGT